>VZRS01012935.1:128098-318578 GCA_013398055.1 Ifrita kowaldi | reverse complement strand
AAAAGAAAAGAAAAGAAAAGAAATATTTGGATCTTTTAAGCTCCCACAGGGTATGTGTCACTGGACTGGGCTAAAAGATTTTTGAAAATACCAAAGCAGCCTGATTAAACAAAAGCCCCAAAGTGTGACTACACTTATTTAGAGGAAGAAATGTTTGTACAGAGCAGAAGATGCAGGAGGTAGATCAGCAAACTGGGCTAGAGAGTGAGCCAGGCTACTTAACTGCAGTTTACACTTACTTTTCCTATTGAAGTCTGTTGACATTGGGATAAGACAGCAAGGAGAAATGCTGTGTTTTTGGAGGGTAGAGGGAAACCCCACAGTATTGTACTTATCCACATTCACTTTTCCACCACTGTAGAAAATGCTGTAAAAATGACAGAAGACAAGTTAAATACTTAAAGGCAGAGATAAGCTGATTCACATTCTTCAAGCAAAAACTTCAGCAGTTCCACGAGGGTTTGAGAATTCAGATCTATTAGGCTATGATGTTCAATGCAGTAACAAGAAACAGAGATTCTCAAGGTGGAATTCATAAGAGGGATTTCACATCTGCTGCCAAAGGATCCCTGAAAAAGGCAGTTTCACAGAAACGCACCAGAGTGTCCATTTGTATGAGTAAAAGAAAAAGGAACTGTTCAGGTTTTCAAGATGCCTGTTTGTGATGTAATCCTGCACAATGAATCAAATTTGCTAGTGAATCCTTCTCAGGAGGTTAGTTACAAATTGTGACTAGTAACTAGAAAAGAAAGACATCACCACACTAGTATCTGAGCCACCAGCAGAAAAAATAAGTAATAAAAAGGAGATGCTTGGAAGCAGTTGCATGTAATAATACCAAGTTCAATCAAAACACAGCTCCAGGTTCTCAGTGCAACGATTCTAGATGCATTAGAGCCTGAGTATTCTGGTTACTATATGTCCAGCTGTACTGTGCTACTGTCCTGAAAATGAGTCTTGCTGTTATACCCAAATAAGCAAATAGGGCCTCACAAAGTAATTCGATGATGGTTAAAAGCTATGAAAGTGTCTGCTGTATGTCCTCAGATAACCTTTACTAGCTTGACAAAAAGACCTTGCAGCTCATCCTAAAGCATTGTCTCTGCTTGACAGAATATAAAACAGATTTGGAAACACCGATTACTGACTGGTTGCTTGATTGCAATTAGATAATGCAAAATTATTCTGCTGAACAAAACAACTTGCAAAACAGCACTTATATGCAGGCAACATGACTCTTAAGTCTCACCCTGTTCCCCAGGAGGAAGTGGGGGACATGTGGGCATGGGAAGGGCCAAAGCAAGTCTTCTAGATCCAGGCCTGAACCAGGAGAGGCTGAGGGCTGCAGCTCAGTCCAAAGGTGAGGGGATCCTCACAAGGGAGATGGACAACACAGGACAGCTGCTAGGAACAGCTTTTCAGTGGGTAAGTCAGAAACATCACGTGACTCCCACGGACAGCTTAACCAGACAAGACTGGATATGTTCTGGAAAAGACCTGACCATGACTTTTGTAGAAATGTCTCACAAATGAGAAATGCTGCTTTTGTTTTCCTATTTCCAAACAATCAGGGCTGTGCTTGTGTTAGCAAAGATCATTTCACAACTTCTTCCACAAGCCCTTTCTTTCCCTACTAGTCTTCAGTGTCTGCCTGCTGTCAGCTGTGACTGTGAGTTCTTCCTAACAGGGGCTGGGTTTCTTTGTGCATGTGCTGATTGACTGAGGTCCTCCCCTTTGTCATGAAAAGATGAAAAAATATATTAACAGCAGGAATCCCTTACTAATACCTTGGATTGAATTTTTACTCTTAAAATACAAAGTAAGCTTACTCTTCATATTAATTGGTTTTAAAAGGAAAAAAATAATAGAGAAAAAGAGGTGCCTTGGTTGTAATGAAGAAAAGGTGTATGAAGGTGAATGGCAGTCTCCAAGTGTTGGCACAATGAAGGCAAAAATGCAGAAGCTACTAAAAAATTTCCTATGGCTTCATTAAGTTGATTTGATGTAGATGACACTGAAAAAAATACTATTTTATTGCATTTTTCTACTCTTTTAAATATCTCCCTGAATAACCATCCTTCATTCTTTTATTTGTAAAAGAAGAATCAGAGAGAAAAAAAAAAAAAAGACAGTGTCTCAAATGTCATGATATAAAGCTGAATGATCATTTTTGCCTCGGTCACTGGATTTAATTGGAAATAGTTCATCCAGAGTCTTTAGGTGAACATTTTTAAGCTATTTTTTTCCTAAAGAATTATTAGTCCAGCTCACTAAATTTTATAGACTCATCCCAGAAATATTCAGGAATTAATTTTCAGATGATCCCAGTCTTTTCCTAAAACCTTGTATACGAAAGCACCAATTTACCAGTGTGATTGTGGACTTTGAAGCAGAAGCAGCAGTAGAGCTTCCTCTTCTTGATTTAAAGGACGGAATTTTGATTTCTTCAGCATATATGGCCATTTTCTATTAAATGCATGGTTATTTTCTTATGCATGATATGATTTCAGGAAACTGAAAGGATTTCAAACCAAATATTTTTAAGCTGGGCCTGTTTGTGCATGTATTTAAGCTGCAATCCCTTCTTTCATATTCTGACAACCAGTGTTTTACAGGAGTTTGTGTTCACTTAACATTGTTATGTTAAGTCAACAAGGTGCAAGAAACCAGGTAAGTTAGGTCTATGCTGTGCTGTATTCATTTAGTATTGTGTCTCTATTCAATCCAATTTAATATCCTGTTTGAATGTTGTCATTTGTATCTTGTTCCAGCTATTATCTTGAGATGCCAATAAACCAGTGATCAACTGATCTATAATTGATCTGTCCATTCTATGCCACTGAAAAATTATGTCACTTCAAAGTGAAACTCTTGCAAATGTTTCAATCAAACAAAAAACAAAAGAACATACAATTAAAACTGAAATGCTCTGCTAAAACCAGACTGGGGCATTTCAGGTTTATGCATTCACTGTTGTGTTTTGGCTGTGCTGAGATTTCAAAATCTGATGTACAAATGAGATGAAACAAGAACAGAACAGCATTGCCACAAATAAAATTATATTTTTTTGCTGTGACACCAAACCATGTCAAACATGGCCTGCCAGCCTGTCTGCCACCAACACTGTTTAAATAATCTTGTTCTGAGCACAGCATCCTCCACTGTCACACCATGACTCAGTATTTTCATTTAATCTGATTTCACGCTCTGACAGACCTTGCCAGGTTTCCATATATTCAAATGCACCTGAAAATACCTACTTCCTGCAAAAATTCTCAATAGCATGCAGAAAACACAGGAGACAAATATAAAAATCCTTACTGAATTGTGTGCCACACACTAGTTTTATGACAAGGCAAACTCCTTTCCCCGCGGCTCTAACAATCAACAATGTAAGCATTTTGCTTTTTGAAGCTGAGGTGTTTCTGAATATGCACAGTCTGCTCATTTAAAGAGGGACATGACTGTTTTGGCTGATTCACTCAATTGTTGGATTGTGCACCCCTCAGGATCACACAGTGGTGAGTCAGTCATTTGTAAACAGGAGAGAAAAAACCCAAATGAATAGAAAGAACCACAGGCTTCATTCTTGTGATCAAAGGCCTCAAAGAAACCATGCAAAAGGAGCATAATTATTTATTGAACAAAACTTATAACATGATCTTTCCTATACAGCCTCGGCAGTGCCTGCAGCTGGCCTTACCCACTATTGAACTAAGAAATCATTTGCACCTCACAAAAAGACGACACACACTTTGGATCCTCCCTTTGGGAAAAGAGGCTGAGCTATATATTCATTTTCTTCTGAGGCATTTATTTTCATCATGGGCATTTGTTTTCAAAAACAGAGACATTATTTTAGTGTATTTCATGAGAAAAAATAATGTGTTGTGTTTGCGGGCCTGAGCACTGAAACAGCGCAGGACAGCTTATAGAGATTTACATGCTTATTACAAGCAGAATCAGGCTGAGGGGGCTTTAAAAAACAGCATTGCTAAGAAAGGATTTTTGCAAACACAAAGCTAATGAGACTAATTGGTATTATGTCAGATGTATAATGTTTCAGTATATTGTTTTTTGGCAGTGGTGGTTTGGTTTTCCTGGGCTCAGAGCCCAGTTTCTGTTTAATTTTCTGTAAGGTTTCATAGCAGCCTAGACATACAGAGCTGGCTTGCTTGCAAATAACCACATATCTCAGTATACATATTGATTAGAATTTAAACACACCCAGCAGCCAGCTGGATGGACCTGCTTATGGCATTCTTATCAGAAAATTCTCTTCTTCAAACTAAAGAGAATTTTTCCTATGAAAGAAATTATAAGGTTCACCAAAAAGAAGTTAGATGGAATTAAAAATAAAAATGTTTATTTCATATATTAAAAACACGTTGACACACCATTACAACTCTGAGCCTAAATCCTGTCTCAGTTCTGAACAATTTTGTATGCCTGGAGTGACCTTGAAGTTTTATTTGGTCTAAAGCAAGATATTAAACTCAGTAGAATAATTTTTTTCCAGGGCGCAAGCAGTCTTCTAGGTCTGCACTCCCCCACACATCTTGTTTGAGGTGAAGGCTCTTGAAGGGGAGTTTCCTGAGGCGCTGCATTTCCCAGAGAGTTCCGTTCAACTCACAGACGTATTAGCTCAGACCTAGATAGACTATATTGGCTTTTATCCAGTGTTATTCCTAAGCTAATGAGCCTTATGAAGATAATAAGATCTCGGCAGAAAAGTTGAACTTCCTGTGGAGTCAGCCCTAGGGTCAGCTCCTAATGCCCTCCACACTTTCATTGTCACTTTGTTTGGCACAAGCCCGACTGCTCTCTGCACCTGCACAGCACTACAAATCTGTAGGTGTGTATTTATCTGCAGTTCTATGTGTAGCTCAAGACAGCAAAACTGAAAGGTCTACACCCAGTTCTACTCCTCCTTGAAAAATTTGCCTATTATTTATATTAAAAGGTGAATATATCCCTCAATAGTGCATTTATAGATACACACATATTCATCTTGTTCTAGAAGCTCTTTGAATCACAACAGGCTAGACTGTGCAATTAAAGTTAGGTGAGGGACGAAAAATAATGAAGTCAGATATTTAAATATCTGTTTACTGTAGCTGTATAGGTCTCATGCTTGCTTCCTGTGAAAGGTATCTTTTTGAAATTTTCTTTCCAGAAAATGTTAATGGAATGGCATATCTCCTATTGTTCACAGCAAGAAATACGTATAAGATTTTGCAAGCAATATTTCTATATGTATTCAATCACAGGGTGCATTTTGACAAGTGCAAGAAAGTAATGCAGTTCCCAGTTACAAAACATAAAGATAAGATACAAAGTTACATTATGACATGGATGAAACAGAAGACTTTTTGTTCTGCTAAGGCTGTTTACAGAAGAGGTGAAAAGATGCTGCATATAAATGTATTTAAACTGTTATGATCCAACTCACTCTAAATCATTTGGAATGTGTGCTCTTGTGAGACCCCGCCTGTAGTACTGCATCCATGGCTGGGTTCCACAGCACAAGAAAGACACGGACCGGTTGGAGTGAGCCCAGAAGAAGGCCACAGAGACGATTAGAGGGATGGAGCACTTCAAGTACAGGCTGAGAGATTTGTAGCTGTTCAGCCTGGAGAAGAGAAGGCTGTGGAGGGCACTTTACAGCAGCCTTTCAGTGCTTGAAGGGGGCTTATAAAAGAGGAGGGAGAGTGACTTTTTACATGGGCAGATAGTGATAGGACAAGGGGTAATGATTTTAAACTAAAAGAAGAAAGATTTAGATTAGATGTTAGGATGAAATTCTTCATTGTGAGGACGGTGGGGCATTGGAAAAAGCTGCTCAGAGAAATTGTAGATGCACCATCCCTGGAAGTGTTCAAGGCCAGGTTGGATGGGGCCCTGGGCAACCTCATCTAGTGAGTGGCATCCTGGCTCATGATCTTCAGATGATCTTCAAGGTTTCTTTCAACCCAAGCTGTTCTATGATTTAGATGGCTGTAACTTTGGTCACATTAAAATTGTTTATTTTTCTCTTCCTTTCCCCTCTGCCCACCATGTCTGCTCGTTTGTTTATCATCCCTCAGTGTCTGCTTAGAATAGAATTCATTTGAATTAGGCATCACCACTTTTTGCACTGAGCCTCTTTTATGAGGGTTTTCTGTTACACCACTTTGGTTTGGCTGGTATTGGCCGCTATAATCAAACACATAATCCACTTTATTGTGCACAAGTATCTTTGTTACAGCTGTTTAGACCATCCTGACTTCTGATTTCCCTTTTCTATTAATGGAAGTGGCAACAATCGTATATGATAATAGTGGAGTAGTGTGGTGAAAACGAAGGAGGAAAAATACCCATTCATTTTTTTCTTGCCCAGAGAGACATCTAGGACAATTAATAATGTCTAACAACACCAATCTCTCCTCTGCTCTAGCTTTCGTCATAAAAAGTCACCTTTAAGTCACACAGCAGAGAAGAAAACCCTTAAATTAAAACAGTCACGCATCAGTATCTTTTGATTTGAAATGTCTTCAGTTAAGATCTTGCCTATATGTGTGGCAGTCAGAGATAATTATCCTAGAGTCTCAGTCTGATACAGAGTCTCTGTCTTCATCTTGCAATATTGGCCTTTAAAAAAAAAAAAAGAAGAAGCTGGAGCATTTGAATAAGGTCTTCAGACCATTATTTCTATAAGTCTATCATAAAATACAGTAAAATATGCTTTTTTATGGTATTATTAAATAAAAATTATTATATAAAAAGTATATTAAAATATATTTCTATTAAATCACATTAAAACTTTCTCAATAGACCCAAGGGATTGTTTCTTGCTTGAATATCAATGTGGGATGTCTTTCCTGATGATGCGTTCTCATTCTAAAATTATACATGAGAGAGAAATTATTTGCTGAAGATTTTGGCATAGATTGTGTCAGAGAAAGACAGAATGGCTTCAATGGGATCATGACACCCAAAACAATGGTAGGCAGATAAAAATAAGAGCAGTGAGTGATAAAAAATATTGGGTCAGTAGCAACCAAGGGCCATTAAGCACATCATTCGCTGTATAATGTCCTGTCATCCAGACAAATTTACCATTACAATTAGTTCTAATTGTCCCCATTGTTGACAGCCTTGGTAAAGAAGCCAGAGAATTAATTACAAGTTGAGCATACCACAGGTCACTGTAGACACACGCTGGCAAAAACCTTATTTTGATGTATTTTCCTTGCTGATGTGTTCCTGTAGTGGTTCTACTGAGTAGACTTCTATTTCTGTTGCACAATCACCAATCAATTAAAATTCAATTAAAAATAAAAATAGAACTTCAAAAGCTCAACATCTTACTAGCTGAAAGGCTTTTGAGGGTTTTTTTCCCCCTTCTCATTTCAAAATCTTAGATAAATTCAATTGGTAAAATCCCAGGGGCGGAAGGAATGAGAAAGTATGTCATTTTTGTCAAAATGTATGTACTCTCAAATCAAGCTTCACAGACTGCTTAACCTGATAAGCAGGTGAAAAAGTTAGTCAAGTTTTTAATCACCTTCGCCATACTTTATCCTTGAGCAGCTCCATTGAAAAAAAAAACTAGAAACATAAAGTATTATGAAGATACACATCAGCAAACACGTAAAAGAATTGGGTCCTTTATTAGGCACTCTCTGAATTTATGATTCACAGAGATTTTAGGGGTGAATTGTTTCTGCTCTGTGGAGATTTTATTTAATTTTGTCCCTTCTAACGTTAGCGGAAAACAAAAATGGGAAATGTTTGCTATTAAATATAATGAAAAGCTTAGGTCTTGACTTTAAATTGACTACCTCATCCTATATTGTGTGCACTTCACTTTTGTCCTGCTTGGTATAAAGACATGTTTCACTTAAAGAAATATCCTGTTATTCAGAGTTTAGTAGTGATTTGGGGCATCATGGTGACATCTAAATTTTGTAACAAGATCCTATCCCTTCTTTAAATGGCAAATTAAAATCCCAGGCATGCTGTCATAATTGTGTGATCGTAATCTCAAATCAGTTCTTTTTTTCTTACTTGTTCAGCTTGATTATTGATTTTGCACCACTGATATATCCAGTACCAGCAAAAACAATGGCTGCTTCTTAGGACACAATGCAGCATGTGGAAAGGAATTCATTTAGTGTAGTAACCTAATTTTTGAACCATACACAGTAGCCTTGCTGATACGAATAGCAGTTCGCAAATCCTATAGCAACAATAGAATCACAGAAAAATTATTTTTCCTTCTCTATTTATGTACTTTATTTAGAGTCTATTAACATAATTTGGTTAAACTACGTGCAGTGTTGTTCATATAAATTATTTTAGCAATGACTCAGATGGAAGCACAGCAGCTTTACATAGATAATAAAAATCTGAGTATGTGCTGCACTGACAGAAAACAACACTCCCAATTTGACTGTATTTCATTCTTTCACATGTGATAGTGGTTCCAGCAGGTACACCCAAGGTTGCAAACACCATGGAGAAAAATATCTGAGGGATGTTTCCAACAACAGCCTAGTTTTCAGAGAACAGAGATGGAGTCAGGGCTGGAACAGAGGTTCAAAGTTCATCTGAGAAAGAGGGCTTGAAACAGGGATAGAGACAGAGCTGCCTACAGGGTGTTCCCAGATCCATCCAGCAAATCCAGTCCATTAGCCAGGACAGCAGGGGAGAGAACCAGGACCACAACCATGACAGGACCCAGGTCCACCCAAAGCAGTCCTGGTTCAGGGACTGATGGTCCCAGGCTGGGCTGAAATGAACAGCCTGGATAGGAAGACCCAGGAGTGGCTAGGCATGAACAGTCAGAGCTGGTCAGGGGTCACATTGTTTCAATGGCTTAGTGCAAGTGATACGGAAAGATGAATTACTGATGTACCAGAGAATGTTTTTCATTTTATTAAGAGTAATAATTAGTTCTCAGCCAGGATGCCCTACAACTTTTCTGCTTTTCATAAAATATCTTTTACCTGGTAAACATCCATTCTCAAAAATTCATTATTTATTTACAATGTCATATTATAATGAATAACTTTATTTTTCATTTTGACAAAATGGTACATCTTTTAGACATAGAAAGCAAAATTCACAATAAGTAATAAAATTGCGCTGCGTTTGTAAAAGATTTGAGCCCAGCCTGTCTCAGAGTCTGGTACTGATATCCAGAAGAAAGGAGAGTCAACTTCTGGTGCAGTTTACTACAAGATGCCATCATATGACATGTGGCAACTACAGGGTGCAGCATCTTTTCAAGAAGAACTGTTGGCTTTATTTTTTAATCAATAAACTGCTACAGTGGCATTAACTCAACTTTATTATTGGTGGATTTGTTCTCATCTTACAAAGCGATTACATCAGGACTAAAGCATTTGGGAAGTCAACATTACTGACTTTGCTCTGCAGCATTAGTCCTGAGACAGTAAACCACATTTCCTGCGCTGTGAATAGGGCATCTTCCTCCAGAGCTAAATTCACATAACAAGAGCAAATTGAAATAAAATATGGAGTCAGTACTTCCTGCAAATATAATTCAGCTCCATGTGGTATTTATAGGTGGTCTCTAGTTTTACTGGTATTAAAGAGCCTTTGGGCTGTGCCACATGTGTAATGAGTAATGATGACTGAAACAAAGGATAGACATCAACACATTGAGTTTTATCTTTTTCTGGGCTATAGACTCGTTGTTCCAAGCTTTGAAAACATTAGTGTGACGATTATGCACACTGATGATGTAACTAAGAATTGACTGTCTCTTCCTCCAAAAGAAATTCTCAGCTAAAGATGGAAAACCACTGTTTCATAAGCAAAAAATAAAACAAGAGCAAATTATATCGTCTCCTGGCATCCTTGTTTCCCTGTATTAAAATATCAACTGGATGATTCCCAGAATTAATAGAGATGTCATTTGAGTAGTGATCTCACTCTTTTAAGTCTGAAAAAGATGACCTCACCACACAGGCATGCAGTCCAAAAATCATGGTACTGAAACAGAGTCAGAAAAGTGATGTATAAGGTCTTGACAATTTTTAAGATCATTCATATGGTCTCCTATGTTTTTATTGCTCTCAATTGAGATTGACTGTGAGTGGACCTGTACAAAGGTTGATAGAGGAGGTACTGGGCACTGTTTTACTCTGCTCCCTTGTCTCACCTTTTCTATCTAGGTACAGTAAAAATCTTCATTTCCTGCTTTAGCAATTGGAATGAGCTGGTCATTAGACAAGGAGCAATCTCTTTCAGTCAGCCAGTGGGGAGAATCTACAAATCCGGGGAGTAGAAAAGTAGAAGAGTATTCAACAAGGGGACATTTTAAAAGATATTTATGTTTGGAAAGAGTTATTTTCTTCTGTAAAAAAAAAGGAAAGGTGATTTTGAAACGTATAAACACATTAATTAGATAAGCATGATCAGTCTTGATCTCAGGTTCATGTGCCATTTTCATAACAGCCATTTTCACAGGGTTCTATCTATTCAGGCAAGAAAAGGTGAATACTACCTAAGCATTTAAGAATGGCTTTCTATGCAGAAAAAGGATACATCATTTCACCTTTCAAGGTGATGAAGCCTACGTAAAATTGTTTCCTAAAAATATGTACATAAACTCTAGATCTCCAGAAGGAAATAAATTAGAAATTCTAATATAATTATTACTTGTGATAGTATGTGGAATGCCTGTTTTGTTGCTTATTAATTAGGGTTCCAAATGGGCATTATTTTATACAAAAGCAAAATAAAATAATTTGGAAATTTTATAGTACATGTGCATTAATTATTCACCTCAGGTTTACCAGTGTCTAGTTACCTAAAAAATAGCAGAGAGAAGAAAATGTCAAAACTTAATTATTTTATGCAGCTTCTTCCATAATTCAGTTTACTTTTTCTTCAGTGTCAAAACAAAAACATAATAGGTTCTTGAAAAGAAATTGTGAAGTAAGTGATTTTGGTAAGTGAAGTAAGGTTTTTTGGTATTTCGACTGTGATCTCCAATTTCAACAACAAGTTGCTACATTAAGTGAAATTACAGTACTTGTATTTGTCCATTCAGCATAAGGTTAATTTGTAATACCTGTCTAGCCAGAAACCACTGACATATTTTGCTGGAAATGCAGCCACGTTGAATGTAATTCCACTGTTAAAAAGCACAGTTAATAAGGTCTTTGTGTCTTCATGTGTTGCATGTGCCTAGTGCTTCTGTGTTCTCCTCTGCCATGGTGCAAATTGCACTTTCCCTCAGAGCAGGAATTTCTGTATCCTCTCTATTTTTTCCCCAGCCATTTGAGTGTGTAACCTGGGAAACAGCAAGGATTTTCACTCCCACTTTTCTAAATTGTCCACCTTATCATCAAGAATAAACCTCAGTGAAACTGTGTCCACTAGACAAGGAACTGCCTTTTTTTCTTTAAGATGACAACAGTTCAAGCATGATTGAAGGTGCAATGCAAAGGCAAGATAAATGCATGCTATATTTTCTACCAAAGGGAGTTTTTCCTACAATCCCAGCCCATCATGACTGTGCAATAATCTTGAGCAGGTCAGAGAGATGTGCAAATATGTTCAGACCTCAAGCACAAATGATAGTGCTTTGAATTACTTTGATAATTTACTTCCAAGGGTTCTGTAAACATTAATTACAGCCCAACTCTCAGATAGACAGTGAGCACACTTATCTGACAGTCCCTCACCAATTTCAGAGTGATCTTTGCCCAAACAAAAAGAGAATATTCAAACCTATTTCCATGACCTGTCTATCAAAGTCAGGAAATTTGGCTTCAAGAAACTGCAATGTGGTCACTTTCCATAAAAATCAGGACAACAAATTGTGTAGCCAAATTCAGTAATGCAGACTAGATCACCTCCACATGCACCAATTTTCAATAGAGTTTGCACCTTGTAACATGTAAAATCCAAACAATGCTTACTCATATTGTTACACACCCTAACCTCTTTGTTTATTTGATTGCTGTTTTGATTTTTTTAAAAACTTGAGTTTTGAGTTTGGAAAGCCTTGTTCTAAACCTACAGCCATGTTCCACTTTACTGTGTTGTGAAATTTAACTGACTGCACCAGGATTAAACTGACAGCTAACAGAAGGATGCAATCCAGCACCTATTCTTTGAAAACACCTTGAAAGGGGCCATGCAGTTCTGAAGATTTTGGGAAACTGACCAGTCATTGCTAAGCTTTTTATTTCAAGAGATGTCTTTTTAAAGTGATAGGACGGATATGAGCTTCCATTTATTTCTCCCAGTGAACAAGGTAAAGGCATTTGTCTCTCTATATTTAGCAAGTAAGATGCAAGCCTTTAGTTCTCAATCAATGTTTGCAAATCCTAATCAAGCTGATAGCGGATGCATAGATGTCATGTCATATATTCTTACAAGATTGAACTGTACACCAAGGAATAGGCAAATGTATTTTAAGTGGGATGATTCACTACTCCTAAACACATTGAATTTGCACAACTGTGGCTAGAAATTTGGCAGAGCAAGAAAATCTGTATTGTCTAAGACACAGAAGAAAGAAGCTATTTCAACCTACTGTAGACAAATAAAGCTGCTGTGGCGAGATTTTGTTTGTTGAGCCCAACTCTTAACAGCATATCACACACATACTGAGCAAAATACTGAAATAGATAGATGATATAGACATAGATATAGATATAGATATAGATAGGTATAGATAGATATAGATGACATAGATATAGGAGTGTAAAATAGTAAAGACAGTAAAGAACTATAAGCTTAAGTTATGACCCATGTGTTTAGATAAAACAGACTTTCAAAAACCATTTACTTATGTCCTTTGCAAACGCTCAGAATCACTCAGGCCAAGAACTGGTAAGTGTTCTTATAGTGACTGCCTCGCATCAGAACATCGTGCTCCATCCAGCACACTTGCAATGCAGCAGAGCATTTCATCTTTTACACAGTTCATCTCTGAGAGTAATCCTTCTGATTTATTAATTACTTTGACATTACAGATATGACCCACTGAAAGGAACTGCTCAAGTGTGTCAAGTTGCACAGATATTTAAGTTTGCTTGTGGTAGTATTTTTCTGCCCTTGTTAAAACTCTCCATGTCAATAATCAAATTATGCAACAATAGAACCAGATTTTCAAAATAGCTCAAATAATAAAAAAGGACAGTATTTTAAAGTATCCCCACTGTGAGATTTTGAGACAGATTATGGAAAACCTTGCTAGTACAGTAGGGCCCCTGAAAAGCTCTAACCACTCACTTCAGAGCCTCAGTAGCTGCTAAGATCCTCCTTGAAAACCTGGCACAAAAGTGAAGATGAATAAATTCTGGAAATCTGTATTAGAAGAATAAGTATTCATTAAGCCAGAAAATTAAGATGTATTCAGATGCACTGTGATCTAATACTAGCTCATTTTGCAAAATATTTTTTGGGAAAGAGTGTCCTGGCAACATCATCTGATATAAAAATCACTTGATGTGTGTGATGCAACAACTGCGTAGATCCACCATGAACCTCTACCATATCACTCTTTAGAGACATGCAGAAACATTTTGGGGAGCACTCTGTCAAATCATGCAAATAGCCCAAATTTGAAAGCATATTACTACTTTTATAAGATGATTTTTATAAATGCTTATAGATTACGTTTTTCTGCTTATTTCTTTGCTAGGCTTCCATCATTTGAAATAGTTTCCATCCTAGAATGTATTTTGAGTCAGATGCTGAAATTTCATATCTAGTTTCATTTTTTGATGATAGTTTCATATTTAGGTTCTTTTAAGAAGTACTTTGGAGATTTTTCAAGACAAGCACTTGACAATGTTTTCATTTGTGCAGTATTTGAAAGATGCCTGAGCTGGAAGAAGAAAAAAGAATAAACCCCTTTTTTCTTTCTTAAATTCCTCATTCTTAAAGAACTGCTTTGCACTCTCAGATATTATTTAGGACTTTTCAGGATACACTACTACATACTGCAAATATTGTTTCAATTCCAATCTCAAATTAAACATATCTTTTGAAGACATAGAAACCACTTTTGTTGATTACGTATTTTCTAAAGGAGAGATGGGGAAAAAAAGATACATGTATCACAAAAAATCTCTCTTATTAGTTCTATACTTAAAAACCTCCAGTCTGATTAGTTATTATTCTTCTTGTGGTTTTATTTATTCAACAAGTTAAAAATCTGATCCTATGTTCAATGATGAACAACTGCAGTCATGTGAAAGTACAGACCAGTCATAAGACTATTACATATCAAGGAGAATTTTCATGCAAGAAATGCATTGCTTGATAAAAGCCCCAAAGCAAAGTGCTGTATGTATTGCTGTCCTGTACTAGGTTAGAGCTTTAAATCATAACTCCCTCTTTGTCTCATACACAGAGGAAAAAAATTCTTTGATAAATAGATAGGGATGCAACTCCTTTTTTAACACAAGCAAGAGATGTTTTTCTTTTGAAAATGTGCCTCTTGCCATACAGGATCAACAAGCAGGATACAGAGGTGGAAAGGAATAAAAATATTTTGGAAGTTCATTCATTCAAGATAAAAGCTAAAATTGCAGTTTCTTTTCCACCATTTTCTTCTAAACATATTTATTGATGATGAAATGAAGCAAGCAGAACCAAATCAATAACTCCATAGTCAGCCGTGTCAGAGGAAATTCAAACTTGATTCCATTGTTCAAAAACATGCCTCAACCTTTTTACCTGTCTCTGAGGTAAAAGAGTAAATGAATGCTTCTATTTTGGTCACTGGCCTTTCTGGGACTGACAGCAACCACAGCAATTTACTTCCATAAACTGTGAGTAATACAGGCTCATAGGATGATGTCCAAGCAATTAAACTTTGTGCTCCTCAGAATGTTTGTCTGTGTTATGACTGATGTCTCAAACTGTATTTAAAGCATGGCCCCTAAATCTATTGGAGGCCCATCTAAACCACCTCTCACTGCAAGCTGAAGACACTGGTTACTGTTTTGGATACACTTCAGCTCACTGTTTCTCATTCAGATGGTGAGACTTTGCGAATCTGTTCTCACAACGAATTTGTAGGGCTCCTGAAGTGTAGGGCTACAGGCACCAGGAAAATTTGTCTGAAGAATAAAATGCAGTGCTATTAATCCATTCTTCCATACAGACAAAAGGAACTTGAAAGAGAGGAAAGAATGTCAGTGCCATTCTTCTGTTCCCTCAGAAAATCCAAGTCGAGGCAATTGCCTTACAGACTGGAAAAGTTCAGATTACTAAAGCTACTTTTTCTTTAATGGGGAATCTTTTGAAACTCTGAGGTGCTCTGTAACTTGATTCTGTATCTAGGCACTTAATTTCTATTTCCTGTCACTTCTATCTTACAGGAACACTATCGAGGTAGTTTCCTGTGTCTGAGTACTATCTGAGTATTCTAACATAAGGTGTTACTTACTGCCTCCTCACTAGCTGAGCATCAATGCTGACCATGTAACTAGTGTTTATCACCCTTTGTTTCTCTTAACCGCTGTGTAGAAAAACACTTTACACTGATTGAGTTTCACACCTAACAGGGTACTCAAAGATCTAGTATAAGCCAAATTCTGAAGCTGTCATAGTAGGACCCTCAAGATCCCTTTTCCCCTGCTTGCTAGACACCCACATTACAGAAAATATTCTGAATACTTTTTTTAGATATAGCCTGCTCAGATGACAGCTGGTCACTGAAGTGTACACATCTCCTGCAGAAGGAGCCAAGATATTCATGAAGATTGTTATATTCTTGTTTCCAGCCAGGCAGCACAGAGACTTGAATACTTAGGAGTTACCTAACCATCACATTTTTCTGAGGGCGTATCTCTCTGTCTTTTTTCTTTCCTTTTGTAAGCATTGGTCTATTGAAGCATGAATCCTGATTGCAAGCTTTCTTCTTCTTCCTGTTCCTCTCCACTCTTTGTGATGGATAAATCAAGCTGACTTAGTTGCAAAACAGAAGTTTTCTGTTGTTAATCTTCTTCCAGTTATACTTTGACACCCAAAATCTCTTCTTAAAGATGTTGCCATCTGGCTACAATTCCACCTGAAACTGACTTTTCTAGTTTTGAACTGCTGGACTTAGATGTGCTCTTTTTCTTGGATTTCATAACTAGCCTATGTGACTTCCAATTTTTTCTCCACAGGACTTCAACACAAGTTTAAAGCCTCCATTCGCTGGGGGACAAAGGACATCAGATGGACTATGGAAAAACTACACTGCACAGTGATTGGGTATTCTCAGAAGCCCAGATTTGGATGACTGATTTTTCTGCAGTGCTACCAGAAGTGTATTTTAAAAGTAAAATTATTTTGTAATGGGAGGATAATGGAAATGGGAAAAAAAAGTAAAAATGGAAATTTTGAAGATAATAGTCTGAAAGTTCCAGCCCTGATACATTTAAATAGCAAAGTAGGAACACTAACAGGACAGTATTTGCAACCAGTTTCAGAGGAGCTGAGGAGCTATGTGTGTGGCAAAAATTATTTTTTCTGCTTTTTTTTCCCCCCAATGAAACATATTTAGCATGCCTTGTATAAAAGGGGTTGGGGAACTACTACAACTTGAAAAGGTCTTAAGTTTCACAAGACAAAAATATGCAATCTGAACCTCCTTACCCCACTGGATTCCCCATTCCTAAAGTTGAACAGAAATGACCCCAGAAGTCTAGCAGTTTAGGAAAGGAAAAATAATAATTTTATTCTGACTAGGAAGACATGTAGCATATATGAAATAAATTAGAGTAAAAGTGCCAGGACCTCAAATTTAAAGGCAAGGAAAAAACCTCTTCTCTTCAAGGGGAAGAGGAGATTATTTTTTTAAGCAGAGAAGAAATTCAAAGTAGATTACTGCAGACTTTTCCACAGCTAAAGTAAAACAAGCACTTAAAAGTGATGCAAAAAACAGAAGTAAACCTGAAAAAATTTGTGAAAAGTATATATATGTGCTGTGAATATCCTCAGCATAAAAAAATAACCAGAGTAGTATGAATTTCAGCCCCTTTTATTTTTGCATGCTAAAATTATCTAAGAAAAGGTAGATTTTATATAATCACATTACTGAATAGAAACTTTTTCTTTCTTCCTTCCTAATATTGCAAGTTAGTTCCAAAAGCAAGAATTTTGACCTTTTTCAACAGTGACGTCTGAAAAGAAAGTTTTTTAGGAAATATACACTTTCATACCACCTTTGAGTGTAGGACTGCTTCTGTTGATAAAATTGCCACTGGCAGAAAAATAGGTCTGAAGCAATTTGAATGTGAGGTTCTGGTTTTGCAGTAAAAGATGTGTGAATATAGATGGCAGTCACAATAGTTCCTAAAGGAGTGGTCCACCATGACCCTAAAATTCTGGCTGTTGGTTTCTTCTGCTTAGCACAAAGCCACCTTTGAACAGTACATCATGTTGGGGTGTGAAAATACAATGCCATAAGAAAGAAAAATGTATTTATGCCTGATTTGGTAAATTGGTTGGTAAAAAATGCTTCAATTAAAACAGTCAAATGAAAATTATTGGACCACATGAGGTGATGATGAAAGAAAATTTAACAGCAATGGTCTTGGCAGGATCACCAGTGTCCAGCATCATGGCCATTTGCTATTTATGTTTTATTGGTCAGTGTGATATGAGAAATATAGGAGAAGATAATGTCATTAAAGTAGCAGCCATTCTCCTATGGAAGTATCTGGCTTTGCAGGTAAGCTATCAACCCTTGAAAGACAGATTAAGAATTCAAAAAGTGGAAAAGCAGGAGATGGGTGAGTCATAAAAGAACTTAGGTTTCCATTTAGAAAAATACACACAACCCAAATACATGCAAATTATAAGCGATGGCAGATCCTCTATTACTTTCTAGCAACCAAAACAGGTGTCAGTTCCCTTCCTGCACCCTTTCTACAGCTGAATCTTTTTTAGCATAGAAGGGAAAGCCCAGAGTAAGCAGAAAGGNGAATAGATAGATATATATATATATATATATATATATATATAAAATTTAAAACTTAAAAAAAGTAGAAAGGAATGTTGGGAAGAACAGGAGTGTAAGAATTTAATCAAAGAGATACAAATCAGAAGAGAGGAAAAACAAGAATCTTAACATTTGATTTATTACCTTGTTTTGATAATAGCTTACATTCAGATCTCACTTTGCATCTGAACTTAACAATCCCAGCTATTTCTAAAGCAATTATTAATTTGGTTCTCTGAAATGCATGGCCTCTGATCTCATGTGCACAAAACAAGAAGAGACTAAAGTACAAATGAATCTAGGAAAAAAGATCAGGCTCGCTACCCTTTCTTGGCATACTAGAAGGGTTAACCAATATTTACCTTTTCTTTCGTGAAATATGTTGTATCTATATGCCATGTAAATAACTATTTTTCATGATCTGTAACTGTAAACTCATACTTCTATCCTGGAAAGCAGATTCAGTTGGCTTGAATTTCATCCATGTTCCTGTTTCTAGTCAGTGAGAAAAAGACACACCTAAAAAGGTGATATAAGGAGTTTAAATAAGGCAGTTAGGAAGACTAACCGCCTTAGGGCTTGCCAAGAGAAAACACTCATTAAGCTTGTGATCTTTGGTGGAATTTAGACACTGCAAATTTAAGAAGACTCTTCAGCAGACAATAACTTTTTTATAAAAGTTTTACAGTGGAAACACATTTTAATAAGGTACCAAGCTTTGTCTACCTATTTATTTATTGGTTATCTAAAGAAAAATATCTCCTGTCCTCCAAATTTAACAGTTTCTCTAAACTGCAGAAAGTTTCTTAGTGCCGCAGCCAAAAACCACATCCTGTGTTTGAGAAGATATGATAGATGACTGTTAATAAACTGGAAAGCACTGAAATACAGATAAAAATGTAGCTAAAACATACTGTTAACAATAACAACTGAAGCAGACAAGATGCTTGAAAGTATCAACAAATGAGAAGCAGGGAAAAATCTATTAATTATTTCTAATCATGTACTAAATGCTGCATGTATCTGTTGCAGAAGCAACAACAAAATATTAATTTTATAAAGCAAAAAATGCATTCATGTATATATTACTCTAGGTAACTAGAACTTTAAGAAACCTATAATGGGGAAGAACATGAATTCCAAGCCCCAAGAGCATCCTGAATTTATGGATCTGGAGAAATAAATCATTAAAGTCCCTTGTGTCTTTCTATCTGTGATACAGAGTAGGTTCTGCTTATGGTAGCTTCCTCTTATCTCATGAGTTTTGAAAGACAAAACCAGGAATTTCACTGGATTACAATACCATTGTATGCAGGGAAAAAGCTAATAGGGACAAAAGGACCTTCATACTTATATTAAGGCCTAGGTATTAAGGTACATTTGCGGGACCATACAGAGTCATGCACGCTTGCCAGGGTGAGAGCTAATGCAGCTGCATAGCTTTTGGTGCAGTGGTAAAGTACCCCTCAGCAAGGCCCAACACGCTTTTCAGACTAGATTTGGCGAGAGAAGGGCACACAGAGCTTGTTCATTGGCATCTGTGCCTGCCAGCACAGGCACTCTCTTCATAGGCACTTCTATTACCTTCTTTTGAAATTGGTAGGACTAAAGCATCCTTGAGTACCAATGGGATTTCAGCACCCAGTCCGAGGCCTCTGTATCTTAAAGGCAACTGACAGACACGAAACAGACAAATAGCCATAGGAACGAAGTGTTAAAGAGGTTTTTCCTTTCCATCCAGAGCAGTATTGTTCACTGAACAGTTTTTGGCAACCAATCTCTCGCCTTGGCAGGAGGGATTTATACTGACAGCTTCAGCTTGCATGAACCTCATGTACCTGCCAAAAGCTTTTAGGCAAAGACCTAGATTTGCATTTCTTTAAATATAATATGTAAGTCCAGGATTTTACATATATTTTCTTATTTTACATGAATCTGAAAACGGAAGAGAAGGAAACTATATCAAGCCAAATAAAAAAAGGAACGGTGTGAGACTCCAGCACTTTTTGAGGTCAGACTGAGCCCAAAAGAGTTTTACTTGTCTTTTTTCTCACACATAAATTTGTGAAACATACATAAAAATCTTCCCCATACAAACTTTTCCAATTCAAATCAGAAAACTGTACAACATTTTCAGAAAGTGTTCGTATCTGCTCTATTTATTCACCAGTATAAGCCACTACTAAAAGTGTTTTCTGTCCCTCCGAGAGAGAAGCAGCAGAACAAGAGAAACAAACCACACAGGAGCAAAACTACTGCCCCAGGAAAAAGCAGAGTCCAAAATGCTGTGACTTCAGGTAGCAAGATGATAAATCTAAAAATCCATTAGTCAAAAAAAAGAAAAAAAAAGGAAAGCTTATTTCATATTGCCTCTCCAGCTGAGGCATCCTGTTGTGAACGGGTAAGACTAACTGTGATTTATTGAACTTGGGGTGAATGGAGCGACACGTGCTACATGCACCGTGTAAGATAGGAGGCTGTGAATGAGCACCTTCTTGTCCTCATCAAAAGGTGGAAACTGGCTGACAATTACCAGAATAAGATTATGCCAGTGCCTGTGTGTGCTCCTCAGCAGGCAGAGACAGAAGACTGGGGTCGAGTCTTTACTGCACAGCAAGTATGGTGCCAAAATACAAGCTAACTGCAAAGTCTAAAGCAACACTGGTTCAGCAGAACTGCTCAGGACCTGAGGGGCTGCCTGTACAAGCCTTCCACTGCACTCTGGAAAGGTGCCCACATGGAGATGATAAAAGTACCTGAGCTAAATTAGCTTAAATTACAGCTTGGAAATACTGGTTTGCAAAGAATGTTCTAACAGCTTTCCTGCAGTCGATGCATCCCTGCTGCTCGCCCCTGGAACGCTACCTATAGGGTTTATGTTTCAGACTGATGTTTCTAAGAGCAAATTTGAGTAAGAGGGAGATGAAGAGAATAGGAGCCTTCTTTGTTTGGGCTTTTGGTGTTGGTTAGTTTGTTTGGTTTTGGTTTTTGCTAAGTGAACCTTCTCTAAGGTTTGAAGGAGAAAAAGAGGTCTTTTTGCTGGAAGTTACCATGTTGCTTTCATACTTCCTTGTAGAATAAGTTCTATGATATTATTTTTATATATTTCAGGCAATTTTTCCGTTGCTACAGACTGTGACAAAATTAAAATGTAATCCCCATTCAGTTGTAAGCCTCTAAAATGAAAGATATTTCTAAGGCTCGTAATTCATAGATTTAAAAGTTCATAATAATTAAGGTAATTTCCTGTTGCTGCAGAAATAGAATGAACTTTTAACATTTTAGTAAAAGTTTCCAGTTATATGGAGAGCTGTCCAAAAGCCCTAAAGTTCCTTAAAACAGTGCAGTTGAATGCCTAAAACTGTAACATAGATGAAGAAGTAAAATCAGCAGATGCTTATCTATCCCACAAGCAGTTTTGCTCACATGCTTATTTCCACTTTTTTAAATGAAGAGCAATGCAAATTAGTTCTTTTAAGCCATGATATCACTTCATCTATTGCAAGGTAAAACTTCTCTCCCTCTATACTCTAGCTCTCTAATATTTGCTTAGTTACTTTAATAGAAGACACACTTGATTTTCTTTTTCCTTTCTTTCTTAACTGGGACAAGAAATTATCTGAACTTATTTTATATTCTTCTTTGGGCCAACTTCTGAAACATGCAAATGTCAGACAGGCACACTTCTTGTCAGCATCCCTGCCTTGGTAGCACAGATTTCTTCCCAATTCACATCTATGCTTACTGCTCATGCAAAGTAAATATTTGCACCAGCCTGTCTCTAGCTGATCAGCCTTCCTTACTAAAAAAAAGTCCACCATGACTCCATGATCTCCAGATGGAGATCTCAAATGGAAGAGTTCATTTCCTACACTGTTAGCTGCCTAAATAATAGAGGCTCATTTAAGCTCCTACCCAAACTCCTAAGATCTCTCTAATCACTGGAACATGGAGGGCAACTCTCACCTTATGAAAATAGGTAGACTGAGTCTTCTTTCAGAAGGAGGCTAAGGAGGGGTCACAGTCAACCAGCTGAGACTGAAATATACAGACTTTTTAAAGGGTATGTAACAAGTAGTTCCCACTGAAAACACGGCTTTCATCTTGTCAACTTCTTCTGAATAACCCACTCTTGCTTGTGCTTAGCACAGGACTTTGTAAATATAATTTGCCTAATGTTTCAGTGAATTACTTTGGTGTATGGCTGGGTATAGAGTTCAGGAAGAGAGAGCTATGCCCACCTGGATACAACAAATGCAAATAGCATGCTTCAAACTGAATCTGAACACTTACTCATATAACTCCTTCCAGAGGAAAGCACAGAGACCATGAGCAGAAAAGAGCTTTACATGCAGTGCAACACAAAGGATGGCTGGAATCCTCTAAAGCTACTTAAAATTCTTTGAAAATGAAAATAACTTGTTTGAAGAAAATACCTCCTGAAATATTTCTAAACCTCTTCAGGTATTTGTTATTATACTTCATACAGTCTTACCTAAGCTCAAGAAACCTCTGATAGAAGTCTACAACTATAAACAAGGGTATCTTAGATTAATCCAGGTAAGTAATATTGTCTTTCCTTCAGAGTGCAATGAGTACAAACTGTCTGGAAGTTACAGCTGCAAATGATATGAGGCAGCCACATAGAGGAGGAAATATGAGACTAATTTCTAGAGAAGTGTATAGGTCCATGTTAAAGAATGTCTAAACAAGTGACACTTCCTTGATTTCATTGAAACCACTGTTGTTGCAGGGCAAGTAACAGTGCAGAAATCACACTGCACAGCTCCAAGATTACATTTTGCTTTTGAGCTTTTCTTTGCTTTACACTTTTCTTTGAAACTAAAAAGAAAAGAAAAATCAAAAAAACCAAAACAAAACAAAACAATCAAAAAAACCAAAGAGAAACAAACACAGAACTTGTTTCCCGTAACACTCAACCGCTTTTAAATGTCCTGCAGCATTGCAACCTAAATAGCATGACATTAAGATAATATTTTAATCTAAAATGATTTTGATTTGACTTGCTGGAGCCACTGCTAACTTTCAAAAATTCTTAAACCAACAATATGAATGAAAAGAGCAGCCTCATTTTTAACATGACAAAGAAAAGTCTGCTGAGTGGAGAATGAGTGCAGGGATGATTGGGTACAACTAGGTCATACATATAATATAACTACTCTGATTTTAACAAGCATATCTCCACATGTGCGAGCTTGGGTGTAATATCTAAATAACAATATCCAAGAAAATTTTGACTTCAAACATTTTAAAACGTGTTTTGTTATTTTATTCACAAAATAGAGACATTACTATTCACTGATAAAAGAGAATGCTATATCAGCCTTTGGAAACCTCTATATAAGGAGCACAGTTTCATGTCATGTGTGAATTTCAGTGAAGCTGTCAGGGTCCACTAAACTACCATTTTAAAGCTCAAGGTTTTTTTGCACTAGTATCATTGCATTGATTACCTTGCTTTTGAAAGGAAAAAGGGATCTTTCAGGAGAAATAAAAACAATTTTCACAAACCTTCATAATATTGCCTGACATTGTAAACCATATTCTTATTTTGGCTGTAATGGGATAAAGCCAGAATGATGGCCTTGACTTCAGTACAGTTGCATTAGACAACGAGGTGTTTCTGAGCAAAGAAAATTATTATAAAATCTTTAGACACAGCCTAAAAATTTATAGACTGAAAAAATCTTAGAGAAGACACTGGAGCAATCACAGTTTAAATTAAAGGATACTTAAAAACTGTTACACTTGTTATTCTGATTATGGCAAGAATCTCATGGAGTTCTGAAAGAATCACAAAATATGGTCTCTATCACAAGGGAACATTTTTTCCTTTTTCCATTAGCAGTCTAACAAATGGTGTCTCTCAGATGCTGCCAACATCATTACATATCTTCCTGAAATTACATTATCTCATTGCAAAGAGTTTAGATTTGGTACAAAATCTCATGGTTCTGGTCCCTGTTCTGTCACTGCATTTTATTCTATGACTCCTTCACATATACAAACCATCCTTCCTTCCGCAAGCATAAACCAGCACTGGATTGGTGGTTGCTCATTTGATCAGTGAACAGACCAGTGCAAATCCTGGTTTGGTCATCTATGTTTTGCCAATCACCAGCAATTGAAGAGATGTTTTAAAAGGCAGATGTGGCGAGAATGACAAATTATAAGTTATACTTAAATTACTCGTATAGACTAGCCGCAAACTATCATTTAATAATATTGACCAGAATGGAGAAAAAAGTAGATTCATCAAGGTTGTAGTGCAAATATTAATAAGGCCAAAAACAGGCTAATGCCCTGACAATTCAGTTACTTTTTCTCCCAGCAATGGTGTTTTTTTAAACTGTCATGAGCTACATCCAACCAGAGAAAAAACTCCAAGTACCTGTAAAAGGAAAAATAGTTTGGGCACACAGTTTGCTGTTTTACAAGAAGTCTGCTTGGTACCTCTTGCATGACCCAATGACTGTTTCAAGCAAAAAAACACCTGAAAATCACTGGCTTGTAGGATCTGCACTTTAACCAGCTATTTCCCCTCCAGAGCAGAAGAACTCGTTCAAAATGTCTCAAAGAAATGAATGTCTTTGTTAAGAGCTCCTTTTTTTTTGGTGCTGTGTCCAAAACAGAACTATCTCACCTCTGTATTTCCGCAATAGGCTCACTGCAAACTTGTAAAATATTTACAGGGACAATACAAGCAGACCAAACTTTCAGGATGTTCTGGACATACCATGAATGCCCAGGTGTTTTGCTCAGCATCAAGGCAGATGATTGTATCTAAGGACAGGCACTAAGGGGAATCTAGGGCCAGAACTTGAATGTTCCCACAAAAGCCTGCCATTTCAATTCCATAAAGGTGATAGAAAAATACAAGGCAGTAGCACCTACAAGACAATAAATTATTGCCTATCCATGGCAAACACAATCATTTGCATTAATGGTTCCTTCCATTTCTGTCAGTGAGGCGTTGAGATTATGAGTCGATTGAAAACACATTTTTGACCACCAATTTATAGCACTTTTTGGCATTCCACCTCTTGATTGTGTAAGCAGTAAAAGTATTTAGGGATAGGTATTTTTCTTACAGCAACAGATTGTAAGAGAAGAAGAGTTACATGCTAGATTTCTGATCATACCAGCGCCTCTGTGTCATTTTCAGTGCAGCACCAAGTGAATAGATCCACCCGCAGCTTTCTCCCAGGAATTTATTATCCTTTCTTTCAGGACTGGGCTCCTGACATAAACTATTCTGACAAGCCTCTTTGGACTCATCTGGTCATGTAATGGGCAAGTACCCTAAGGGCCTTTCTCAGCTAAGGAAATGGCTGTGGGAGGGATCCTCTGCAAGTCAAGAATGTCTCATTTTGACTAATGACACAGCAGGGAAATGCAGACGAAACCTTCCAATGCTCTTTGAGGTTTCTAAGTGTTTATGTTGCCTTGGTAGGAGCTCTTCTCACCCGAAATTTACCACAAGGCACAGCTCCAGAGAAGTGAAAGAAGACTTGTTTATTCAAACGAAGTCAACAGTCATACTGCTACTATTCTCTCCAAGACATTCTTGGATGTCATCAGGGCACGAAACTACAAAGAATAAACTGCAAGTATTCTTAAATTGACCAACCTGTCTCTCAGAGAAGTCCCTGAACAGGCATGTGTCACAATAATCATTTTACATGCTCCACTTTACCTTAGTTGTCAAAAAGCAAATTCCTCAAAACTAAGACTGTAGCTTGGTTTTGGAATAAACACACTTTTTTAAAATAATCTTTTACTTTTCCAATACATACAAGTTAATCAAGAGGTCCAGTAGAAAAAAAAAAAAAAAGTGTTAGTTAAGTTGAAAATCATAGCAATGTTCTTACAGCTCTTGGAATTGATTAAACATGCAGACTGGTATTTGCAAATACGTCATAGTTACAATAAAACCCAAAGGTTCTTTTAGTCCAACGAGCCCCAACATTGAAATCTGCCAAATGCATTTCTGTGTTAATTTAATAGTTAATGGTTTTTTACGTACTTGCCATTAAGAAAGAAATGCAGTTCTGTATTGGATTTTTATTGTTTTCTTAACATTTCCATGTTCTTAAAAATGACTGCGATGTATGATGACAAGTTCAATGGTCAAATGTTGTACCCTATTTTCTCACAAAAGAGTGACCTCCACACCTACCATGCCTTTGTATGGATGTTGTTCTGAAACATCAAAGATTTAGCAACCAGTTTTCTGTGATATATGTTTTGTAGGTTCTGTAACTCTTTTAATGAAAACCATGTCAATCAGTAATTCAAAAACTGCTCAACACCTCTAAGAAATAAGGTTTTTCATTTCTGCGTAATGGATCACCACCCACTTCTGCTTAGATGGATGGAGGTATTGCCATCAAAATCTGGCCATTGCCTGTTGCTGAGTNAAAGAGAAAGAATGAAGAAAGCAACAAGAGACAAAAAAAAAAAAAAAAAAAAAAAAAAAAAAAGAGATGATACTGATTTTTTAACTGACATTCATAATGAACCCAAAGAAGAAAAATTTGGGAGTGAAGTTATTCAGAGAAATTCTCATTAATAAGTGATTTTTTTCTTCTAAGTTAGGAGCCTCAGAATTTAACTTCCTTATGGTGGAGGTCAAGCTTGGAAAGATTTCTGTGGCCAGATATCATGCAGCTTTTAATAATGTGTACCTCTTCAGGCAGATCTACTCTAAAAAATAAATAATTCCCCTAAAATAAAACCTACATTAAACTATGTTCAAATGGAGCAGTAGTCAGATCTGTAACCTGGTGACAGAATATCTTTCCATCAGAGATTAAAGATTCTGTTACATTCCTGTTCCTTCCAGTGTAACGTTATCTCTGGTGAAACTGTGGGAGTGATTTTTACAACAACAGGTGTTAATGTTATAAATCATAAGCTGGTGATGTCTAAGAACTCAAGATGAAATTTTTAGCCAAACCAGAGATCTAACGTATTAAATGGCTTTAAGATGTATTTAATGGGGAGAGAAAAAACTTGCTATGTGACTTTTTCTGCATCATGTGAGCTTTGGTCTAGTGGCACCTCTCTGAGTTTTTGAAAGAAGGATCTATCCTTGGGGACCTCTCTTCTTAAGGAAATTGACATATCTTCCACATTTTTTGGGAAAGAAATCACCCAGAGGCAATGCTAAGAGATTAAACATTGCTGAGTTCCTTAACAAAAAGCCAGATCGTCAAGACAGCATTATCTGTCATTTCTCTACAAAAAGGACAATGGCAATATTCAAATAAGCCCCAGAGGGGGAAAATGTAGTGATTTATGCAAGCCAACATTCATTTGGAGAAAGAAAGGAAGGAAAAACGACTGAGCTGTAGGGCTCTGATAAATTCAGAAGGACTAAATAGCAAAAAATACATAAAGTAAAATTGAAGAAAATATACAGGTTTATAGGAGTGCACAAGGTCTGTGCTAAATTTTGCAAATAAGAGGAGATTAGACAAGATAAACTTCTGTCCAGTGTTGTAGATTTTGATGATAAATAATATTTTATTTGGGTTTTATTTTCATTGCCCATGAACAAATTTTTATAATCATTTCAACTTCTCTATAGACCCAGCATTCTTAGTTCAGACATTTAATTTCTTATGACATATTGCTGTCTCATGCTTTGATAAGTGACATTTCAAAAATCTTATAATATTTGAGATTCATCTTGCAGCCTGTAGATATTTTTAAAAATAAATTTTAAAAAATCTTTTTTTGGCACATGCAAAGTTGTCTAAAAAGATTCAAAACCTTTAAAAAATTTCTTTTAATCCCTAACCTAAATCCACTTCACTATCGTATATATATAATTTTATTTTTTACAGACATTGTATTATCCTTCCCATGAAAACAGAAAGTATATGAACCGTGAAAAAATTCTTCATAAAATAAGCTGAAGGCTATATTTTTTTAATTTTCTAGGCTTATCTCCTGTAAATACGTGAGTATTAAAGTGGTACATCTGGGCGAGGAACACGAAAGGGAGTTTTTATTGCTCCACACACTTGAATCTTACCTAGAAATGGAAAATGACATTATCGAACTATGTCCAAAAGAATCCAGAATAATTGTTTCTACAGTATCATTGTTCTGGAAATAAATCAAAGTTCAGAAAAGATTTCCAAGTAAAAACTTTTACTTCTTCTTGATACAACTGGAAATTGTTCTATAGAACTACTGATCCTGTCCACTACCCCAAAGTTACTTATCTGAAAAAAACTCAACACAGCAGAATAGTTTAATTAGATACCTAGAAATATCAACAGAAAAGCCTTGATAATGCCACACAGAAAAATACCCTCTTTCAGAATCACGATTCTTACCAACATTGTTTCCATGTTTACAAGACATTTGTATTTAATAGAAAAGAACCTCATATTTTTGCTATTACTTTGAAAGTTTAAGGATCACATCCTCACCACATACATATTAGTTCTGTGAACCTCAGCTGGCTTCAAATGGGTCATGCCAACATCTACACTGCGATGATGAAAACTCCAACCAGATTAAGCTCCGAGAATCCAGGCTGCCTAACACATTCCTCGCAGGGCGATCTCCACATCTCATGAGCACACAGGACCTCCCCACTCACACTGGAAAAGTAGCATGCACATAATTTGACTTGGGTCAAGCCCTACCCTCACTTAAAAAAAGGTCTATGAGGCCACGATTTCAACCTATGAGCATTGCTTAGTTATCTGCCTAGACAGGCTGCCATACCAAGTTCTGCGCCCTCTGGCTGTCACTGGGACGGATCCAAGAATTAACCAGAACCACCTGACAAAATGGCAAATTCTCTTATGCTTTTCTTAGCACTGCAGCTTAGACTGCTCTTTTGCCTTGCTCCTTATTTTTATCATGTCTTCCACTTCACACATGGAACCTCCCAAGCAACAAGCAAAGACTGTCCTGTGAATAGTACCCATCATGTTGTTTAGCCTACACAAGGGCTAGAACTGCATGCGTGATTTGCCCATACAACACTCATGGTATGTAATGGAATAAGAGGTAAGATTGAATGGACACTGACAGATAAAGGCCATCTGAAAGCTATGGATGACCCTTCAGCATTTGCAGAAATCAGGCAATTGTCTGACTTGACCTGGGCATCACCAGGAAGTTCTCGGAAACTGCTCAGTAAACAGCTGTTTCTGCTTCTTTCTGAGTAGGTAAAAACATCTCCTCTCTCCTAATACTTACTATACTAAGTCAGATCTGCTGCACTGTGGCTTAAATTCTCATTCATGCCTAAGCTCAAACCCTGTCTGAGATGATTCCAGCAGGGCAAATGAGGTTTCCAAGGCCACATACCATCAGTCTATCCATAAAAAAAAATACATGTATAAAAGCTAATTCAATGACTGATGTCTTTGTGACAATTTGTATAATGTTAAACCTGATGTGTTACTGAACAGGTTTTTTGTTTAAGACAATTTCCTTTTGACAGCAAGATTTCAGATCTAGTAAAGAGCTGATTGCAATACTAAATTTTTCCTAATAGTGGAAAATTATTCTAAGGAGAAGACAATAATTAAAGACATGTTTTATTGCACAGACTTAACAAAGAAGTAGATACAAATATGTAACATTAACAGCGTAAGAGTTAATGAAATTCAGTCACAGAAAAAGATGAAAGAGCACAAAAAAAGGCCCATTCTTCCATTTATTCTGTTATAGGAAACATAAGGGAATGAGAAGCTTACTCTATTGAGTGAGAGAAGGTTGTTAGAGGACAAACAACTTCCTGCAATTTCACCAGAGACAACAAATCAGAAAAGGAGCTGCTAGGGAGTTTTCTGTAGCAATAGTGAGCAGAAAAGAAAAAGATCTGTGGAGACAAAGATAAGCTTCAACCAAATACTTCACTCCAAACTTTCTTACCAAAAGTTTTGTGCCACCAGCAATATGGATGTTGAAGAAAATATGCTTTCATTAAAAAAACAAAATAGCTTTCATTCTTTAATGCTTTTCACATGAGAGCTTGCCAAATTTTTCTCAAAGAGGATTTTCACCCAGACAAATGGAACTTCTCTTTCTTCTTTAGTCAAGCAACATTCCTAATGAATAAAGTAGCAATCACTATGTTTCTAACACCTTTAATCATTTCAGTAGGCCAGAAAGGGTCTAAATCAGCATTTTTCAAATGTCTTTTTACTCATAGATTACAAGTAAAATTCCTTGCCTTCTTACAAGTTCCTTTTCATTGTATATTTCAGTACTGTTCTAAATCTCCTGGTACCTGCTTTAATGTTCACTGAATGTTTCGTTTAATCACTGCAGCTGAATTTTCTTTCAAGACATCCTTCTTTGACATTGCTCCAAGAAAAAATGTGTCATACAGGCTGACACATACTATAGCAAATCCCTCAAAAATTATTAAAACATCAACTGCCCAGAACTTCTCAAGCACTTAAAATGCACTCACCGATTCCTCCAGTTGCCCATGGCTATTCACACCTTCCTTCCTCTATAAGCAACATGGCCTGCTTCCAGATGTATTATCCAAACATTTCTCAGTAGCCAGAGACATATTACAATTTTTTGTTTAGAGCAGTGAGTGGAACAGTAACATACTAGACTTCATTCTGTCTCCTGTTCCATGAAATGTAACAAAGGTATTCATTCCAAGGAGCCCACTGCTGGCAAGACTTACACACCAATTTACCTTCACAAACCATAAGCCATCCCATTGGCTTTTCTAGTGCTCCCTTGCATCGAATCAAGCACATGTTTAAACTCTTACAGGATCAGGGTTTCATAGTTGAATTTAGGCAGGTTCCGGTTATCATGACCTCCAGCTTTAACACGGGTGGCAGCACGAAAGTCTGACCACTCTTCAGCTGCCCCAGTTCTGGATTCAGTGTCATAAAATTTGCATTTCTGTAAATTGTAAGCCTTAAGCAAAAAGAAACATAAACCAAGAATTATACTACTTCATTGAATGTAATATTTAGGTGTGATGTGTTAGTTGCTGTGCTCAGAAAAGATAGAAATTTTTGACATGGTGTGGAACTTCACATATGTAAATATATAAAATAAATATGCAAATAACAGTATTAAGATACTGTTACCTTTCTGTGTGCAGCAAGGTAACCAAGATAAAGAATTGATTGAAAGCAATTACAAAATGCTTGCATATTTCTAGCTTCTAAGAAAACCTCGTTTTCTAGTGTAATTCCAAAACTGCTGTGGATCAGTTGCTGATCTCTTTCAATTAGATCATTTTAATTTGAAAAAAATTTAACATTCTCCCAGCTGTGGGAATTCGGCACAGCTGGGAAAAGTAGAATGGAATAGAATAGTGTCTGATGCTTTTTGCTTTACTATCTGATTTTGTGTTTTGCTACATAAGCACAAAGACATACCCACACAGACCTACAGGCACATGAGGCCATTTGGCTGGTTGTGTGTTTGTGTATTGTAACGTACAAAAGCCCTCACTTTACTGGCATATCAATCCAGTATTAGACAGTTAAGCGCCTTGATTAGTCATATTACCATTTCAGAGCTATTCACATAATTCAAAAATGCAGAAGAAATTGATTCCTCTTTCTATGGATCAGAGAGACCACAGAAGGAAATGAGTTGAGTAAATAATTAAATAGGGCTATGAAACTGAGGGCTGGTAGAATGAGAAGAGCATGAACCAAATTCAGCTGAATCGATGGCAGTGTAAGCTCCTTGCAACACTGTTATCTCTGTGTCCTTTTTTGAGAGCCCCAGAGGAAGAATAAACACATTTCACTACTTTGTTCTGCAAATAGAGGGAGGTGCTAGCTCTCAAATAAGAAATATCTCTAGAAGGTCCATATAAAGTAGCTACAATACAGGAAAACAGATATTACTGTGAAGAGATCAAGACCATTCAGCTTTCTCCAGCCCATTTTTGCAGATGCCTCCTAATTAAAAAAAGAATGTGAGCTTCAAATTGTTTGATGGGAATTCCTTATCTATCAAAGCTTGGGTCCCAGATTAGCTAAATCTCTTTGCCAGATTCAGCTGCTACAAATTCATGGAATTACCCTGATTTAAACCAGTCGATGAGATGGCCAATTCTTGTAAACATATAGCTCAATTCCTTCTACCCAGAGTTTTTATTTTTCCTTCTTTCTTAAGAAAGACTTTTTGAAAAACTAAGTGTGTGCAAATGCTATGGTGAAATACAATTTAATAGGACAAAGTAGTGTTAACCCCCCCCAAAGAGATGAAAAATCTCAACTTTGCTATGCAGTTCATAAGTTTGTACTCAGGATCATAGCGTTAGGTTTCTTTTATACATGGAGATATGTATGTTTCCACAAGTTAAAGACGGAAAATTATAGTTGGACATTCACTCTGTCAGCCAAAATGCTTTCTAGTTTACCATCAGTGTATGTTTAAACACCTGAAGCAACAGGCTTTCATTTGTGTCTCTTGCTTTAGAGTCACACCTTTGTTTTGTGAATGGTGTATAATATTTCCACTTCAATCATCAGAATGACTTCAGGAGTTCATTTTGAAGTTGAAGCTTGACACTTTGACATTGTCTAGGAAATTCCAGCGGAGCAATCTAAAACAATCTAGAAAACAGCTTCATCCAAGTGGAGGTGGTACTTGTCGTAGTGGAAAAACTATTAATTTTGAATGACTGCCAAAAGACTGAAGAAGAGAAAGGAATTTCACTACCCAGGAACTTCCTATCCAGAAGTGCATGGACAGGTAACAGAAAACCAATGTATCACTAAAAGCTTTATGTTTAGAATTAAAAAAAGAAGCAGAAACAAAATGAAAATATTTTCTAGAGAGAAGAGAGTAAACATGATAAAGAGTTGATCCAAGAGGGTTGTTCTAATAGTTACTAGTTCTTCAGTTTGCATAATAACATTACAAATTCTTGCTTCTGCAACAAGCATGCCAGGAAATGGTTTTTCATTTAGAGGATCTGCCAAAGCCAAGTCACACATAGGAAAACTGCTTTGTCATTTCTTCGAACCAAAAGCATTCGATACGTATGAGATTCAGCTTCTGGAAATACAGCACAACAGAGAGAAAGGTTCAACATCTGGAAAATCTGGCCCAGGGAAAATGCCTGTACACTATGGGACATGGGAACATGTCAAGCTGTGGATCTGTGTACTCACCAGCATCACAACATGAAAAGAGACACGCTTCCTCTACTCCTTGCAGGAACAGAGATAGCCTTGCCAGTTGACTGAAAGAAGAGTCTGAATTTTCTCAATGTTACCAACCCACACTGGATCCCAGGGCACATTACAAAATGCCCAAATATTACTCTTAGACACAGAATTCAGATGACTTTTTCAACAGCTTTCCCAAAAAATATCTCAGAGCTATTTTAAAGCTCTCATTTTCCTCTGACAGCTAACCTTTAGAACTGACACTGTGCGCAATAATTTCAGTGCAACTGAAAGGAAAACTTAATGTTTCCCCATGTACACGAGTGAGATGAGAAATACCACCTTTGGAGTGAACTAAGGCAAAATTTGGCGGCTTACCCCAAGCAGTTGCAAGAATCAGGTGCTGGATAACCCATGCAGTTCCATGAAGAGAGACTTTGCAGAGAATTATCTCATATTAGAACTTTTTGTGTGTGTCACCTATGATTGATAAAGTGAAAATATAGGCTCAGGAATACATTCACATATATGTATCTCTCAGGACATAGTTTGAAGTGCTGTCAATGGCAGCATTAATTTTAACATCCCACCTGGAACACAGAGAAGACTCTCACACAATTACAATGAAGGCAATGCTGTAAACACTCCTTCAACCTCTCACAGAGTCACTGGAGGTGGTGCTGCATAGATTCTGTTTATTGCTCTAAAACCCCATGAAATTCAAGCCCAAGAAAAAATTCACACATGTCCCAGGGGAAAAAAAAAAGAAAAGACAAAACAAAGCAATTAGGCAAGGGTGGAGATTGCATACTTGAAAGTAATGGGTCCAAAATTTGTTTGAACAAATTCTGCAGGAAATTAAATTCAAGGGCATTTCAATTGGTGTCAGAGAGCTATTTCTCCCAGACGATGTTGAGAAATGTAATTTGAAGTAGAGAGGACCACAGAGATCTCTTAAGAGCAATAGATAAAGAAATAAGGTGCCTGTTTGACCATAGTGTCGTTACTGAATTCAGATTTACAGGTGCTTTACATCATTTGATTAAAACTGAGTGAGAGAGAACTGAAAACTTCTTTGGTTTGCTGATAAATCATTTGGAAAAACAAAAAGTTCAAGCTGGCTATTAAGATTTTTTTTTCAGATCTGTAACCATCTATGAGGTGTTATAAAGATGATTCACCAAAAAAATAGCCACCAACTATTTTATATTACCTGCATGACACCAAACATGAGAAGACTCAAAACTTATGGTCATAATTGTTATGGTTATCTCCTTATTTGACATAGCTGTGAAGATGAGTTCACTTCAGTGACCCCTCCTAACAGCATCTGCAAGTTACAAACTGAAACAGAAGAACTGACTGAGCTCTCATGAAGTCAGCTTTGACCGGAAGTGAGTGGTATAGCTTTGTGGAACAGAGCATTGAAAATATTTTGAAAGATTTTTTGAAAATTTCCTTTTACCTTATACCGTTCTAAATCTGATATTTCATATTAGAACAGAAAAAGATAATAAGGAAAAGGGGTACATGAATTTTTATGGTCACATGAAAAGCCTCGGTTTCCTCTAATCCTTAGCCTGTTTGTAGATGTAAATTCTGCTGGAGATTACAAAGTTTTTGTTATGACCCTATTTTTTTCCCTCTTATTTGTCTTTCTGGGTTTCTAGTTTTGGAAAGGAAAAAAATGCTGACATTCTCACAAAACTTACTGCACAGTTTCACAGATCAAAAAGATCAAATTAAGATCAGATGTGGAAAGGTGCAGCAACAAGGATGTGAATGGGGATGCAGCCTCCTACACCTGTTTTAAATTTTGTTTCATTCTACTGATTCAGATACACCACCAAAACTATTTGTCTGTGAAGCACTCAAAACAGAAAAAAATTTTTCTTAAGAGGGATTAACTTTATTTTAACTTCATATAGTTACAAAGATAGCTGCAGAGAGGACCTGAGGCAACATACTAATATTCATTGTATGAATGGGAGGGAGAGGATCAAGCCATCATTAACTGTAATTTAAAATAAATAAGACATTCCAATGAACATTTATGTATATTATTGTTATCATTTGTTTCACTGGTCTATGTAAGTTCTAGCTCTGGACCACCTCTGATAGAGTCAATACACGCAGAGATAAATAAATAAATAAATAATGAAAGAGTGAAAAAACCCAAACCCCTAGTTTCAGGTCCCAGTGCTGACTGGGCTTCAATTAAGAAAACCTTATAAAATCCTCCTAAATTTCTTCGAAAAGAAAACAGAGAAAAAAGAAAAAGGAAGTGACTTAGCTAAATAATGTGCTGGTCTGTTCTACGTCTGTTTTCCTGATTTCATGACTTTATAATGGTTTGTACAAATTTTTCAAATTGAGCCTTATTATACCTGCTGTTAATAGCAATCTCCTGTAGTTACATTTTATTTGCCAAGCTTTTTTACCCTACAAAATGTTTCGCCTGTGAAAACAGACCTGAACAAAGCTCAATAAAATGATTGAAAGTGCTGATGAATTACAATACCTGCTGATCAGCAGAAAACATGTTTATTTGTCATTGATCCTGACTCTTTACAGTCAAATCTGATTAGTTTAAACCACTTTAAATTAAAGATGGATATTTTGTTTGGAAGAACAGATTTCCCTTTGGATACCAAAACAGAAACAGTGTTGCATTTTGCCAAGATATACTATTCAAAGCTGGACTGTAAGGTGACATGACACAGTGGCATTTGTTTCAAACTATCAAATGCCAAATCCAATTCTATTCTCTTTTTAACAAAATAAACTGCCCACTTCACAGTAGAGATCATTCCTGTATAGTTGCTTTGTTCACATTTGTGAATTTAAAGTCAACCAGAAGCACTGGTATACCCACAGCTGGATAAAACTGTTCTGTGAGTATTGCAAATTGGTGATGCTGAACAAGTTTCTTTAGTTGGCAGCATTGTAATTACTGCCTACCAAGGTCTGGAACATGAATGGGAATTATTTTTTAAAAAGACTTTTAGTCCAAACTTCAAAGTTATCATGGAGTCAGGTAGAAGATAAACATAGCTCAGTTTAAGAGAATAGCTAGGAAGTAACATGTCATTTATTATTAGAAGCAGGTGTGGTATCTCTTGAAAGCTCAGGGGTTTTTTTTCCTGGGTGTTAGGCGTCAGCATGCTGACATGTCGAGTTTATAGTGATGAAAGTGCTTCTTCATCTCAGTTCACCAACTTTCAGGCTGTTATGGAATCCTGCCAAAGTTTAGTGCACACTGACAGATTCAATCAATCTCAGAACTAACCTCATTTTAGCCTTATTGCTGTCTGCACCACTAGCTTGATGAAATGAAAAAGAGGAAGTCTTCTATAGGCCTGCAAACAAAGGAAGACGTCCTTTATCACCTCTGCTCCTGGTTTTTCCACCCTATTCTTACATAACAGTGTAAAAAAAATTTCAAGTGCACTGCACTTTAAATATATATTTTTACAAAAATTAAAAATATATAACTGTTGCAGCTAAAAGTTTCTGCCATTGACTTGAACTTAGACTGGACAGATACTTTTTTTTTTTTTAGTCATCATTATTTTTGTAGCACTTACAAGAAAGAGGAAATACTGCGAAATTACTAGAGAAAACTTGGGAGAGAAATATAACAACACCTTCCCCGCCTCTCTGACTCATAGATCACCTCTGCTGATACTACATCCCTGTAGCAAACTTCATCCCTTCCCAGCTTGTGTGCAACACAATGTCTGTGATGATGTTCAGAAGACAAAAATGTTTCTGCTACAAGCACTCTTCAGATATTCATGCCTACTCCTCTGGAACTACACAGTCTATTCTCCCTTTTGGCTATAACATCAACAGGCAGAAAAAGGACATCTCATACCTTTGAACTGTGCAGCTGTAATGTAAATCTGGTCTTGCTTTGAGGTCTTCAAGTGCTTGGAGGAAAAAAGGGCAAGTTTGGGGGAAAAAAAAAGGGGTGGAATACAACCCACCTGTCCACTCATCTCCCACAACATACATAGACAAGTCTTAAACAGTGCTAGATGAACAATTTCTCCTTATATATAAAAGGTATCTATGCACTGAAGAAAAAATGAACCATCAAATGTGACCCTTACTTATTAAAAATATTTATTTATTCTAATATTGCTGTAATTCATCTTAGCATTGTGTGTGTTTAGGGGACAGACAGACAGACAGCTCTCTATAAATAGCATTACAGGCACAATGAGAAAAAGATGACCATATTATTTAAATGCAAGGGGTTGATCTTTATGAGCAAAAGCAGATTTACAGTACTGTGGTCACAAAATGAATGGGCCATATGAAGAAACAGTAATGATACATGTAAATTTAGTTAATTTTGCCTTTAAGTTTCATGGTTTTACTTTAACAGCCAAACTGCCAAAGAGACAAAAACCTAAGTGACAAATGCTGAACTTAGTTAACCACAGTGTATCTGTTTGTATGTCTAGTAAAATATTCATTACAGCAAAGAAATGGGATGGAAAAATACAAAAATTAAAAATAAATTATTTTGCCCAGAAACTTGTGCAAAAAGATATAATTTTCTTCTCTAGATTAATAAATCTTCTGGCTTAACCTCCTTCTTTGGTAGGAAATGTTCAGGTCATGTGAGTGACCTGTACCTGAAGCTGCAAAGACTGCTCAAATCTGTGTATTCAGAGAAATAAGGAAATTGTGCAGAACACACAGAAAATGAGGGGTTTGGATACAGATTTGCTACCTGAAACCTAGACTGGCAAAAGAATATAATTTGCGGTATTTCCCTAGGCCTTGATTTCACCTCTCTGTATGTTTGTGCCCTGCTTCATAGCAGCTCCAGCTCCTACCATTTTTCTTCAAGCCTTAGGGATTTTTGTCTTGAGCTGGAGTTAACTTTGTGATAATATTAATTTTTGTGGAACTCAAATCTGTTTGGGGAAAATCCCTTCTAATTCTGGTCTGCCTCAATTCCCCTTTCAGTGATCAGTCAGGCCTACATCCTTCTACATATTTAAACACATAGCTGATATGTAACAGCCTTACTCTCACTGAAATAAAAAATTCCAGATTTTATTACTTTTGGACTCCTGATTTTTTGGGTTACTTTTGCAGTTGATAGTCTTGGTCTCCTTCTGCCATGCCCATTTAAATGTCTGTTGGGCTGAAGATCACAATGTCTGTCCCCTTCTGCAAGGATTCTGCTTTTCTTTGGCAGAGCAAAGGAACTCTTTGTAAGAGACAAATACAGAGAACACAACTTTGTGATCTGTCCCACTTCAGAGTGATGAGAATATATAAAGTTTTAGTTCATGGTGCATATGGTTCAGCCAAAAATTCCAGGTCATACAGAGTTCTAAAATGGATAACTTGGACCAAAGCCCACAGAACCCATTTTTTAACCTAAAAACACAGGCAGGAAGAGTCAAAACATAACTACCAAATATGTCCCAGCATTTCCTGGGCCTGGGTGCTCAATGTTTACACTGCCATGAATTAGACTGGGAATTTAAACATCCCATTTTGTTAAAAGATTATAAACTAAACTAAACTAAACACTAATCTTGTCTTCTAGGGATCAGGCAGCTCACCATGCATGTAATGACATTTTACACAAACTTTTACTATCAAAATCAGTTGTGATTCCTTTGTGGACAAGGCAGTATCCAGAGGCTGTTCTTCTGCAAAGTGGGCATTAGCTTCTTATCCCTACATTTGCTACCTTTCTTCAGTGGTGTAAAAGCAGCACACTGGGCAGCGTAAGATTTTTTTTTTTGAGAGGACTGACTTTGGCTTACTCATCTTTAACTGTGGACATCCATTCTTCTGACATATTTCTCATAAGAGCAGGAAAAAAGAAAACAATACAACTTGGAGTTATTTATTAAAGGGTAAGAGATATAATTTTTGTATTTTTTCCGTCCAATTTCTTCCTGGCTTCCTCTTGGGAAGGTTTTAAATAGTTTCTTTTGCTGGCTTCCCTGTTACTAACTCTCATTCAGTTTCTGATATGTGAAAATAGCTCCTCCTATCCCAGGCATCTAGGAAGCCCCTAAATCCACAGTTGACATGCCAATGTCTTTTATCACAGTTGTCTTCCCCCGAACTCCTGATTTACAGCTCACTTTTTCAGAGACACTTGATAGCAAATTGACAAGCGAATTTTTGTCTTGCATTGGGAGAAGTCCCTCTCAGTACTTTCTCACATACCATTTAACCACTCTAAGGTATTGTCTCAGCTGGGTCAGAGTGCTGCGAAGCATTCGGAATCCTTCCTCTCCCCTATTTTTACTTCCCAGTAGTAAAAACCATCTTCCCCTTGTCACCCCCCAGTATTTAACCTTTTCTTCACTTCCTGCTCTCTTCAGTTTTTCAGAGTCTTGGTAAAACAATTTCTTAAATAATCAGGCTTCTTTCTCAGGTTTCCTCTCCTAGCAGTCAAAGTACTGCTTTGTCATTCAACTACCTCTCTGGAGAACTCAGATTTGAAAAAATGTTGCAGTAGAAGTAAAAGTTGATTCATTCAGCTGAGCTTCCGTGAAAATAAATGATCATCAAGAGTCAAAGCCACTTTGCTGGCAGGGCTCTGTTACTTTCTCTGAGAATTGCTGTGTAAAGTAAGGCAAGAGAGAAGACAGATAACCTCTGGCATATATTGATAGTTGAGAAATTACAGTATCAAGTGTGTTGCATGTTATGTACGTACATATGTACGTTTCCTCGGTTGTCACAATATTCAAAATTCATTGATGTTGAATATAAAACACTCGGCAGCACTAACAAGCATTTTCTAGGAAAATGTTGACTGGAGTTTCATTTGAAAACTAATGTTATCCCCCAGGAAGGGGTATCAGTATGAAAATACAAAGGCTGCAAATAAAATAAATATGCACAGGTGTGATTTCAGTTCACAGTAAGGCTCCTTTATATTACACTGGCTGTAAGAGCTTTAGTGCACGCATTTTACCCAAAATATTCCTCAACACTGAGTGAGAATATCCTACACTGCAACATAAATGAAATTTGAACACTGTATTTTATTCATTAGAAGCCAGGATCCCATGAAAAGCTAATTGCTAGAAGCAATAAATTTTCCCTGTAAGAGGGAGAGAGATTCTGCTTGACTCAAATCAATAGTCTTCCACTGGCTTCAGTCGGAGCAGACCATAAACATTTTGTGCAGCAGATTATCTTCTGGATCTCTAACACACACTTCTGCTGGCCTTGTCTTTCATTAAATTCGTGTCAAGAATGCAGGTGGGAGGAAATGCAAAGCCTCAGGTGAATGGTCAGTTCAGCAGGAAGCTGTGAAAACAAAATGGTCCCTATCTCAAAGCAGTAGGGTATTGGTTTGTAAATCTATCTCCCACCAGGTGATGTTCTATCATCGTGGATATTGCCTGCTGTGTCTTGTGCCCTTTGCATTAAAGCTCCCAGGCACTCACCAGCATTGCCCTCCTTTCGGTAAACGTAAAAGGTTAATTAACAGGTTCTTTTCTTTAGTACTTTATTCAGTGAAACCACTGGAATCCCCACCATGCACTCTACAAAATATTAATCTTTATACATAATCATGTTTGCATTATTGGTATAGGTTAATCTGTTGCCTTGGTGATGGAGAATCTGGTTTTTTCACCACAAATGTTACTCTGTTCTCCAGAGAAATAAGATAAATGCATGATGCAAATAGCCTCCTAATTCCACCTTTCATCTGAACTTACATCTTTAAAATAGAAGTAATTAGAATTGAAGGTCAAAATATTCTGAAGATATCTACTTTTCCCTATCTGTCCATAAATAGAATGTGATATTAGGATGTGAAGAACACCAGTATTAATTCAAATTAACACTGTGAATTAATATCTACTTCTTTACATGACATCTCACAGCTTCAGTAAGAGACCACTACTGAGCAATCAGGTTTGACTCCAAGCCCCCACTCATCTTCTTCCATTTGCAGCAAATATAGCAAATCTACAAAGCCAGAAGTCACAGGCAGAGTTATTTTTAGCGCAGTCACATGACTGGAATTTGGAGAAAAAAATAGCACAGTTATTGAACATCCCTACTGTGAATGCATCATAGGAGAGAACCATATAACAGTTCTTTTTCTGTGACACAGTTGAGAAAATGCAGAAACCAAATTTAATCATGACATGACCAAACTTGAGAAAGATTTTCTGTAAAAATCCTGAAATTCCATTACTTCTTTTTTTTTTTTTAATTTCAGCAATGGCAATAATATATAAGGTAGCATACTGTAGGGAAAAAATGCATGTACCTTTAAATACAACCATCAAATTTTCATTTGCCACGATTATTTTAACACAATTTTGTAGATCACAGAAAAGTAAAAACCAGGAACACTACACTGTCAGTATCTCAGGAAATAGATAAAAATTACAGTAGACTGATCACTGTAATAAAAGTGATAAGAGGAGACAACCCCACACTCCTTTGCTTTGCAGACAAAGTGAGGTCAACACATATCAGACTCTATAAATCAAAACTACAAGTGCTTGCTATATTTTGTGCTATATTTTTTCTTTATCACTCAAAACATTAAAAGCATAGCTATTAGTTTTATAAATCCAAGCCTAGGATTGAATTCTTAAATAAGGACATGGACAGCTTTTTCCAAAGTGCTAAATCTTCAGCCCTGAAAAAATGAGGAATGCACAAGGAAAATAATTTGCATTTTTGTCCTAGATTGTCAACAGATTTATACTGCAATGGTAATATGACAATTGGTTACACGCGGAAAAGGGAGGAACCAACACAGACAAATGTCAGAATCAATTGTTCCAACCATTCTGGCTCTATGCCTATCGAGTTTTCAGGTACACAAATTCTTACTGCATCTTAAACAATCAGAATCTCTAAAGATCCTCTTTTTTCTCTACTGCCTTGGTTGTTCTAAGCAGAGAAAAGATGGAAGTAATTCAAACTGGCAGCTGCAGGCAAATTTGGTGGTAAAAATAGGAACTAAGAGCTTGGAGCTGTTTCATAAGATCATTTCTCCAGCAGTGAGGTTTCTGTTTAGACAGAGAAAGCTAGAGCTTTTAATTCTCTAGATGAGTTCTGGAAGCAATAATTCTAACAAGTGAGGTTGTTCATAAAGCCTATACGATGTCCAGCACTATTACAAAATCTCTTTGTCTTGCAATGCTCAATACTTGGAAAACTTGCAAATTAATCCGTTGGCTCCCAGTCCAAAGGCTGGCCATTGGTTTTCTCTTGCCCAGGAGGAGAAATTATAACAGATGAGAACTCAGTAGAGGAGCCAGTTGAAACATTCCAAAAGATTACTCACATTAGTAAAAAAAAAAAAGTTATGTTTTGTGAACATTTTTTGATCATTTCTCATGAGCAGAAGGGGCAGAAGATTGGGGGTAATTCCATGACACTCACCTAACTCTCCAAAAACCACCAAGGCCCAGAAGGCATTCACTGAAAAGGGCCTTTTGTACATGCCACACTAAGCACCAGACGCAGGCAACCCAAGTATGAATGCACTCGTGGGTGCACAGCAAAGTGCCCCAAGGAGAGGGGAACTGCAAAGCACAAGCACACATAGGCACAGACATAGTGATGCTGGCATTACACACGGAGCAGCTTGCAAACAGCTGGATGCTTTTGTTCTGTGTGGTGCAGACACAGTTGCATGCGGGGGGCAGAGGAAATAGGAAGCCTTTGTGCCCCACTGTCCCGTCCTTACATAGGGACCAGGCTGAGCCACAGGGCTCTCCACCAGCTCCCTGGCTCCTGCTCTCGAGGCAGAGGCAACAGCAGAAGAAAATGGAAACTATTTAAAGAGAAATAGAGGGATAAGTTGACCCTTGCTTTCCCCTGCCATGTGGCAGCAACACATCACAGCAGTGCCTGTGCTTCTTGCAGGAGGTGAAAGCCGACTGCCTGCTTTGTCACTTAGGTAAGCTCTGCCCTCCCTCAACTCCAGGTTCAGCACAGCTGAGCTGCTTGTGGGGGTTAAGGTAGAGGGGGAATTTTTAGATACCTCCAGCACACTTAAATCTTCAGGCAATGCAGTGAGCACATTGAGAAGCAGAATATTGAAGTCTGATTCTGCAAGAGAGAGCATTTATGCCGCTGTGCTGTTCTAATTTTTAAGATAATGCCCAAGGAAATCACTCTCACCTTTAAATTATTACACACCTACTTTTGATTATAATAAAGGCATTATTATGATGATATAACTGTTGCTAGGAAAGTGCAATAATATGTAGTTCAAAACTTGTTTTCAGTTCTGAGGAATAAAAAGCTAAAGCAAATTATGTATCTGTCACAAAAGAAATAAAAAGAGATAAAGAAAATAAATCTCAGTAGACAGAGCAGATGAAAATGGTGTAGATGGGCATAATCAGTTCAGAGATATGAGGAACTCTGAGTACTGTCTGTTGACAAAAAAGTAAGGGTAAAGCTGGAAAAAGAAGGTGTGTATATTTAATGGAATTCATTCAGCCACAGGGTTTGGGGATTCACTATAGAAAAGGCACATAATTAATTATGCTTCAATCCTTGACCTATTTTATGTCGGTAAACCACAAATGCTTATGTTCATGCTAAGCCTAGGTATAAAAGTAATGCTGTGTCAGCTTTCAGGGTGAAAAACACTACATTTTTGTTGCCTCCATGAAAGTGTGTCTAACTACCTCCTAAGGCTAAAGCATATAGGAAGGTTAAACTGTGATCTGTTCTTGTTCATTACTCAGGCTTCTCTGAACTAGAAATGCGTAAGGTTTAAACCAAGTAAATCTAACCATCTCCAGACCTATTTACAAAGTAATTCAGGATTTCCTCCAGTACTGCCTTGAGGTTTGTCTGGTGCAGAAGTCTGAAAGATGGAACTCCTGCTGGACAATCTGACTTAAGACCAAAGAAATGTCACTTTAGATATTAAACCTGAAGTCATACAGCAGAGCACAAAATGGTTTAATATGTCTTTCAGCAAGTCTTCTAGCTAATGGAGGTAGCTATACTCCTGAGAACCTGAGCAACACTCTAGTTCACGCCAGCTGTGTCTCAGAACAAGGCACAGTCTACCTGCTTTTGCTCTCCTCTGTGTCATCTTGAACTAAGTATTGCAGAGTGTTTCCCCCATCGCAGTAAAATAATGAGCTTTATCCGTCATTCATGGCTAATTCTGGTCATGAACAAACTTCATGGGAGGAATCACAGTAGTCACCCAGCCACACGTCAGAAACTGCAAGGTGTTTTGTGACTTGTGACCAGTACAGTCAGCTCAGCACAAGCCTGCCTGTAACAGAAAACCAAGAGAGAAATATTTCACATTAATTCTCTGACAAAACTAGAAACTCTTGGGTATAGCAGACATACTTTTCTTGTCCCTGATTTTATGCTAACAGTGGTATATCTATTATATTTGTAATTTGTGAACTATCTTATTCTAAATTTGCTGCAATATAATTATCATTCAGTTTTCAAGGAAAATTTGGACCCACTGTTACCATTCTTTGGCTATCTTCCTGAAACCAAGAGAAGACTCTTAGTAATAAATACTTAACTATGATATGCTGTTGGAACTTTGGGGTTGTACTGGTTTTGGCCAGGACAGGACTAATTTTTTGCAATATCCAGGAGGTGGTGTGACCAGGACCTTAATGGTATTTGATATCGAGGGACTTTTTCTCACTTCCAAGGAGAAGGGCTTTCCTTCCAGTTGGGAAAATGTCTGTCTCCAGCTGGGAGAGATGTCGGGTATCTGTTTATTGTTGTGGGGTCTAGGGTGAGCATTTTTGCATGTGTATTGTTCTCTTTTTTTGTATATTTTTTCAATTAACATTGTTGCTGTTACTGTCCCTTTTTTATCTCATTGCTGCATCCAATAAATTGTTCTTATCTCAACCCGTGATCTTTGCCTTTTGTGCTTCCAATTGCAGGGGGAGGGGGAAGTGAGCATCTCTGTGGATTTAGCAGGAGCCCTAAACTGGAGAAAACCCTCGCTAAAACACATCATGGGTATAGAGGAATGTGACACGAGAGAAAAGAGCTAGAATTTAAACTGTTGTAAGTTGGCCTTTTTTACCCTGAGAAATAAAACCAGGTTAAGTAAAACATGTCAGTTATCACCACTTCCAATATCAGCCTTTAGGGTCTTTGGAGATACTACTACCAAGTCTTCTAACATTAACATTTAATGTATTACCATACAAATGAATCTTTGCATTTTTCCAGATTTCTTTTCTCCTGATCACTTCCAAAGTGATGTATTTCTACATACCTGTATTCAGCACAAAGCTGTAAACTTAAGAACTAATATATTTATACTGATTGAAAAAAACCCCCACACATTTTTATAGAGACTTGGTGAATGTCAAAAGTCAAGTCTTGTTGGATTTTATATTTCAAAATTCTTTCAAGGACAGTTTTTCATTAAAAGAAAATATTCACCTCCTTAATAAAGATTTGTTCATACAACACAGATTGAAAGACTTATTCATTATGTCAGTTGCAAATCTCACTTTGAATTCAGCAGAAATCCTGCAATCTAGGCAGCAGGCTACTTTTAAAGGATGTGTGAAGAGCAATAAATTTGGAATAAAAAAATCCAAATGTTTGTAAATTAAATATGATAATGAAGTGCATTTTTAATTAAAATGTTCTTCTATACTCCCATGACTGGCATCAAGTTGACAATTCACAAGAAATTAGAATTTTAATTGGAAAGATAAAACAATAAGCAAAGCTTTTTTTTTAGTGACTCACAGCTACATTTTCATTTTAACATATTTCCTTCTGATTTCTTGGTACATATTTCACTGAGGTGTGTAGTAAACAAACTTCAAATGATGCCTGAAGCAGGAATACTGGATCTGTCACCTTAGCTAAATCTTACAAATTTAACAAAAATGTTCTTTTAGTTGCTACTCTGACAATTTTCACATCATTTTTAAAAGCAAAAGGAGGAGACAGAGACAGAGTGAGAAAGTAGGAAAGAAGACAAGGAGCCAACAAATATTTTGAAGGAATATTTTTGAGGAAAGTGCTCAATACCCAAAAGTGTGCTACAGGAAATAAGACAGACACAGTTCCCTGCTGGTGTATGTGGAGAGGCCACTCACAGGAAGACTCCCAAAGCCAAGCCTAGAAACTGCAAGTCATCACTTCATTTGACTGCTACTAACATTTCTGGACTCCAGAGCCTTCATTGCAAGCCCTTGTCACATGAATTTGCTTATTTTCTGGAGAAAATTGACTAAGGTTATAACGCATGCTATTTTAAAAGCAGGTCTGAAAACAGAAATTGCTTGCTCTTCAATTTAACACAAGCTTCTCTTGTTGCCTTTCAGGCAGGAAAAAACAAAAATATAAGTAAGGTAAATATGTAACCTCCAAGACCGCTTTGCCTTCCTGTCACTTTGAATTTGCAGAGTTCATGGGCTGGATGCTACATCCTTTTGAAGAGATCTAGGCCTTCTGTTGAAACAAAAAATACTCACAGTCACAGATGCTGAGAGTCTGCTGAAATCTGAGAGTCATTCCCCACAGGAAACTCGAGCAGACACAAACTCTCCCCAAACCCTATCTTCTAATCCTTCAAAAGAGGATGCACAACCCACATTTTGAAGGTCAGGTGTTGGAACTAAAAAGAGGTATGCATGGACTCTGATTTATCTAAGAAAGGAGGATCTTCTAAAGTATGGTTATGCCACACACTGGATCGAGGACAGGCCACGCATTCAGTGGTGGCAGTGAAGCGTTGCTGTTCCCAGCTGTCCATGACATTGCCCAAGGCAGAGAACAGCAGCAGGAAGTGATTTGTGTCCATGCTTCCACCACTCCTGGGCCTTTGCTTAAGCCACCTGTGAAGGTGAGTCACTCTAAAACTACAGCTAGAAACTGGAGCATGGAAAGTGTAAATACAGATTGTTTTATGCTGAATGTGTGCTCAGAACAGTAATCACCAGCACGGAGTGTGAGTTCCAAATAGTAATGCCTGAAAAGGACATTAGTGGTGGATGTACACCAGAACCCTGTGTTTTTCTAAAAGACTGGGATTGGCTCCGTTTTTTGCATTTAACTTAGGAGGAAAAGTTATTTACATTAAGCTTTAGTAAAATCTAAAGTTAGGCAAGTATGAATAGACTAGCTACTATTTCAATAGTAATTGCTCCATAATGTTTTTCTCTGACTAAACCAAAAACCCCCACTTGGGAGAAGGATTTAACTTTGATCCCTAGAGTAATTACCTACCTCAGGATGTTCCTGTTGATCTATTGACTCCTTTGCTGATAGACCAGCAGAGAGAAGACAGTCCACTTCGATTAAATGTCATTTCTCCTGCCCAACAGGGGCTTCAGTATGAACTTATTCCTCACTCTCCTGTTCACATTGAAATACCAGCCTTGCAACTGCTTCAAGTTAGGGCCTTCTGGGTTTTGGCATTTTGGTTTGGGTTTTTTTAAAGGAATAGAGCAAAAGTGTCATCACAACTTCTTTTCTTCAGCTTCTGGGGTCTGAAATTACCAAGCAGGGTGAGGAACTAGAAGAGGAAGTCAGCAGAGAAACTTGGGAGAAGTGGTGATGGTCATAACAAGAACAGCAGAGGAAAGGCTCGGTCACGAAGTCCTACTATATGAAGACTGTGAGGAGTAGGTCAAAAAAAGAAAAACTACATAAATTGTCCACTCTGACTGATCTGAATGCTGTAGGCTGAAGATATTATGTCATCATTTTCAGAGAATGACTGTAATAAATATCTTGTTGCAGAGATGCACAAAATCTGTATCAGTGTTGAGCATAATTCTGCCAGACACTTTGCAACAATTAAAACAGTAACTATTGTTTCATAGCACCCACACAATGCAGAAGAGATGATATAAACTGATTTCACGGAAACATTTCATCTGAGGACTAGAAGCATCTGATTATTGCTAAAAATGCATGATATATTTATAACCAGCTTTCCATCTAAAACCAAATTATACAGAAGTGGAAGGATCTAAAATCTATTTACACAAAAGGAGCGACACTAACAATAGTCAATAACTGGCTAATCATGAAGTAGATGATGTCATTAGAGATAAAGAGTGGTTTAGGTATATATCATTTATTATCCCACTTTACAAATAGTTTATGAATAACTAAGAAATTTTTAATAACACTTCTGAGCATGTCACCATCATTGATAATATGTACTATAGCTGGTTACAAGCAATGCGTTGTTGTAAATTATTCATGGATTTCTAGGACTGTTTAATGGCATTTGATTAAAATTCTGCTGGGTCTACTAATGACATGTTGCAAATAATTTATAAAACCTTAATGCAAAGTTTTATGAATGTTTATTTTGACTTTTAAGCTACAATCCTTATTCTTCATATAATGGTTAAATCAATGTGTGAAGAAAAATAATGGAAATTACCATTGCAGAAAACATATTTTTGCCAAACATCATTTTTCAAGAAAATACTTGTGCTTAAAGACTGGAAATCAAGATTAAAATTACTGCATATTCAGATGGCAAAGTGTTTTATGCTACTACTTTACTTTATCAGGTTACTTTATGTGCCAAATTCTCTGGCTGGATGCCTTCTCTGTTACTGTCAGAAACAGCTATAAAATGAGCCATGGCATTGAAACAGGAAAAACATCAAATCTGAAATGGTGACATAGCAAAGGAAATTCTGGTGCCTTTAATTCATTCTCCCCTTCAGAATCAGATCTGCTTCCAGACTGCTCATTTATGATACACCTGTGTCCTACCTTCATAGTTTTATTGACTTTCTGACAATTGCGTGCAGCCTAAAATATGATCATTTGCTTGCACATATGTTGCAAAGAGATGATTGAAGTCACCTTGAAATTTCGTCTCTGCTTCTCATAGGCCTTAATTGTATATGTGCTTGTCTTCCTCCCATGTACCATCTTCTGTGCTGAGTATTTAGTTACTGTGCCCTTTAAACAATGAATTGGTGACCTACTGTAAAGAAAATAAAATTCACTGTTTAAACATTTACCCAAAACTTGACTTAAAATAAAGGGTTTCTATTTGCTTTTCAGTATTCTGAAAAAGTTCAACAAAGAAAATATTGAGAACTCTTCCAGTCACTGTTGAGGAATGATCCTTTATTCATCTCTCTGTCATCTTTCTGCTAATAGGGTCCCTTCATTGATATCTGTATGACCTTTTGTATTTTCACTGTTCTAGGGTATTTGAAGGGACACAATGACCGAACTAATCCTTGTGTTGGTTGTGCTTTGCTGACCTCCACTATGCTGAAAATCAACAGCTTTACCAAATTCTGTTTTTCCCTCTCCCAGGAATAAAGGAACTGTGCTGATTCTAGGTGTTATTAAAAGAAACAAACAGGAAAGATGTGTGAATTTCATAGCCATTTCTTTCCTTTCTATAGACTAGAGGGCTGCACTCCTCCCATATACCAGCACCAAGCATCTGTCTTTCAGACTACATACACATATCTTCTGTGGAAAAGATTTCAGAATACGCAGAACTGGCACAGCATTTCCAAGTGAAGGGTTTTTGATGTTTCTCTAATCCAACTATTTTGGATGAAAATGTAGAAAAGCCTAAATCCGTCTCATCTGTCCTTAAAATGACCAGCCAAGCCATTGTGTGTCTGTGCAATCACACTTTCAGTCTAAACAAGCCACGTGCCAGGTGCTCCATCAGGAATCCCATTCCAAAGGTACATTCTAGTGAATGTGTCCTGCAAGCCTGGTGCTGTCGGTTCTCTGGTATCAACTATTTGGCAGCTCACTGTTTGCACAGTATAGTCTGGTTTCTACTTGGAGACAATACCTACTGTAGTCAGACTATTTACTCTGTAAATAGAAACAAAATTCCCCAAGGGAACTGAGGCAGTGACAACACTGCTTCTAATTATATGACTCAATTAACCAGTTCCGACTGTCTCAGATTTGATCCAGTTTATACTAATTCCATTATTAATTCAGTCTTCCTCACACAGACAGCTTACAGTGACCATGCAAAAACCTGTTGCATAAAGTGAAATAATGATTTAAGACTAATAATTGATAAGGTATCATGCAGAGTATTATCAGCTTGCAGTCTGGCAGTTTCATTAATCTACATGTCACACAGACTTTTATTACCTTTGCTATTTGGAGTTTCCATCAAAAAACTCATTAGGCCTATGAGCATGGCAGACCCAAACATTTAAAGCTGATAAAATAGATTTCCCTATTTTCCAGGTCTCTTTTCTTTGTATGGGAAACAACTTATTAAAGCCTATCCTGGTGAGAAAAACTCCACAAACAGGATCCTACTCTAGTACTGAGTCCCACATTTCTGAAGATAATCCAGCCTCTCTGAACACAGGCTCTACTGAACACAGCCCATGAATTTTACATGAAAGCATGTGTGCCGGTTTGTTTTGAAAAGTTCACTTGGTTTTTTTTCTTCTCTCCCCTCTCAGGCTCAGTTTAAAGGCACAAAAAGGTACGAAGTTGATTTCTGGGCATACAGCAGCGATAGGGGGTGCACATCACACAGTCACCCCAAGAGAGCATGTTATCCTTCAAAGTGGCTCAACTATACCCCAAGCTATTTTGCTACACATCCAGGAAAAAGTGGGCCAAGAGGTGGGACTGTGAACTGCCTGAGTAACTCTGAAAAAGAATCCAGCCATTTAGGCCATTCTAGTCAAGGCAATGACACCTATGGGAGTTTTCAAATATTTGTGGGAGTCTATTTCAGTTTATTTCAATTAGGGATTAAAGAGGCTACTTGCATCTTTTTGTCACTAAGTATTTTTCAAATCTGGCCACTAAGCCATGCAGCCTAAAATCCTGAATATTTTTGTCCCAGAGCCATAATTCCTCACTAAGCCTTGGACTGGTTGATCACTGTTCCCATGAGTTTTTTACCAGATAACAACATACAGAACGTAATTCAAAAAAAACCTGCTCACTTAAAGAAATATGATGTTCTCATTGTTGTACCTCAACCCTCACTTGCAATAACTTCTTACTGATATAATTGGAAGAATCTTTCTTTCCTTTATCTTGAAAAAGAGTATGAATAAAAACAGACAGGTCTTAGCTTTATTTGCAAGAGATAAATAAAACTCTACAAAAAAATGAAGTTGAGAACACACCTCAATCCCCCACGTCAAATTTTTATTTATGTGTTTACAAAAAATACCTTGTTCTTTCTAATCTCATGAGTTATTCATGGGATATTCTGCAGGACAGTGAGGTGATTAAATGAAAAAAAATAGGGAATAGCCATTTTATTTTTCCTATGTGTAAAAATGTTTTGTTTATGACATCCATTGAGTCATTTGAATACTGAAGAAGTATTCAACACAGCATAGCCAGAAGAGTCAGAGTGAGTTTCTGGATTTTATTTCAGGCATAAGGTGAAAGTTCAATCTAGCTCAGAAGATGCATTTAGCTATTTCTGATTGTTAAACTTCAGCTTGTTCCTGCCTACTAAATAATAAATTTGGTTACGCCCTGCAATGGTTGAAGAAAGTCCCTCTTCATACTTCCTTTGTGACATTTCAGGGGATCATGGGAACTGCATGCACTCTTTTTTTTTTTGTATTTTCCTATAACTAAGAATACTCTAAACCAAAATAATCATTGCAGACAGCTTTTTTAAGCTATCTTGAAAATTAGTCTATTATTGAAGTTATTTCACTTAGCACAGTATTTTCACCTTTTCCTCCACTTGTTTGAACCAAATTATGTTAAAAGGTCTACAACAAAACCATCAGAAACATTTATTTACTTGTAAGGTTATTCTGAATTTTAATGAAGTTAATGTATTCATTCCATTATGGACCAGTTCCAGGTTCATAAGAACATGATTTTAAAAAACAGTACACAAAACTGCCTATCCAGAGAAATTCTTTGAGTCTGAGAGGGGTGTCCTACAGAGTTGTTCCTCCCATCCCATGCTTGGAATCACGAGCAGATTCATCATTACAAAGAAGCCCTCAGGCAAGGATCTGGTATTCAGCTTTGAATAAAATCTAAGTTCTCCAGCAAGGCCCCAGATCTCTCACCTAAGTTCTATTCCAGTAAATTACTCTCCTGAAAAACAATTCACTGAGCATTCCTTATGATTTCTGCCGCTGATGACAAACCCTGCATCTCTCCCGGTGTATATCAATACAGTTACACAGGAATGGAATGGCATCTCTAGAAAATAACAAATCTTCGAGCCTTATTTTACCCTCTCTCTCTACTTTGAAAGGAGGAAATTTTCTGTGGTATAAAAGAATAATTATTTTAACCAGGTCAGAAGACATTGAAGACAGCAGGGAGACATTTAAGTCATTGAGGAAATTAACAGGGCAGGTTAGATTTATTGGATCAAAATGCATTAAATGGCCTCCAATGTTGACCCTCGAAAATTTTAAAGCTATTCATTCTCTCAATGGACACTGACCACCAAACATCTCTTAGTTATTATTTCAGTTATCTGGTACAGACTAAGATATTAGTAAAACATCAGTCTTCAGATGATTCATGACTGGGATTTTCATGGACACAGGAGGAAAAAGCATGCCAAACTGTGGACATTTTATGATGTGGATCACAGTTCCATGGAAGGGATAAGGGATGCGAGATACTCCACAGCCGTGGTACCGAAGGATGTAGATGCTTCTGATCTTATTGTGGTTAGCACACCACATGCAGCAACAATGTTCCTCTATAACACACCACAAAGCTCAATTCTAGGAGCACAATCTCAGTACAGACCAGCACACATTACTGCATTGCACCAGAGGTGATTTTCTTTCTCTCTCTGCTCCCTGCTGCTTTTCCCTATTAGTTTTGTTGCTCTGCTCTGTTAGGTTTGCACTCCTGTAAGGTTCCTAACTCTTCTACTCTCTTAGTAAGAACAAGACTGTGAGATTTTCATGATTCCCAGCCTATGAAACACGATGTATAGGAGTTATAAAGAGAAGAAACAGTAGCTAGTTAAATAAGCACAGAATGAGTAAAATTGTGACCAAAAAAAAGATAAACAAAAAAACCAAACAAAAATTATGTAAGATCGTGATTCCTTTTCATTTAGAAGCTCAGTGTATTTTTCCACATGACGGATTACTCCAATTTAGAAAACAAACAAATTTAACCCAGTGACCTCCATCAATATTTCAAGGTTCATTAAGGGGTGCTGAAATCCCACTCTCGTCTTCATTGCCCATTTGATGGACATCTACATCATATCTTAAAAACAGATAGGTGAAGAAACATTTAACTATTTAATGCATTTTATACAATTTTAAGAACTAAAAATGCCAAAGTACACAGATAGGCCTGATACCAAAGCTGGGTTACAGATATTTAAATATTCAGAGGAGATGGACACAGGGTTTCATGTCTGCCTTACCAAAGCAAAGCACTGAAAAACACATTTGAAGAATTCAAAACAGACAACTCAAATTATATTACTTTTGTCTATTCAGTAAAACATTGCCCTGAAGAATATTAATTCTTGTTAGGAATTGTTGCATTGTGATAGTTTGTGCCACCTATTTAGCACAGAAGGGGAATTGTGAGCAAGCAAGTTAACAAACCTGTTTTTTCTAAAAATATATGCAGGTAGATGGTTATTAACTCTTATTTTTTATGTTATTTTAATTCAGTTTTATTGTCAAACTATTCATGTCACTAATGTCCCTAACAGGCATAATTCTATTAGTGGTTCATGGCTAATTTGCAAACCCAGGAAGAAAAAAATCACCTTTTAAATAAAAATCATAAATACTAGATGTGAAGACATTTTAAAACATTTTAAGAAATATTTATCAGGAAATCAAGGCTCCAAAAGATCATTAATTGAGGAAGAAATGGGCAAATCAATATGCCAAAGTTTGAGTAGAAGTTAGGGTCTATAGGGCATGGAAGTCCAGCAAGACCTGGTTTTAGCCTCCTGTCATGAGGCAACAGGTTGAATCAGCCCTTAAAGTCATACAAAAAGTGAGAAGACATTACCTGGGACTCAGAGGGGGAAGCCATGGTTTAATCCCAAGTCATATTGATGTTATTTAACAGCAGAAACCGAACTTTTAAATTATCAACATTCAAGCACAATTCAGCCCTCGGTAATGTCCATAACGTACGACCAAGAGTTACATCCAGAAAGGAATGAAATTAAAGTAATGATTTTCTAACCCTGATAAAAGAATGACCTATCAATTAATAGATGCTAAACAGGACAGGTTGTTCAAAACTCACAAGCTTAGTTTCAGAGGCTACAGACAGAATTTCTGCAGGTATAGGGAGATATAGTACTTTAGAGGCATTGAAATACTTGGTTATGGTTTTGTATTGCCTTGCTCTTTTGATATCTCATTAACAATGCTGAATGACTATCAGACAATGTGCAAGCCTCTCCTGAATGTTCTCTTGCTATTTCATTGAAGTAATTTTGTGCAGGTTTCCTAACTTCCATAGTAAATTAAATCTATTTTTTTAAGCAAGCTTTTTTTATGATGACTGAATTTTAAATTTTGACCCTTAAGTTACCACACCTGCAACATCATCTATTAAAGACAAGCAAGATAGTTTGATTTATTCAATCAGTCCACCTTTGATAGCACAGTTTAATTTGAACTTTACTTCCAAAGCCTCCTTTTGAACAAGCCCCAAGCAGAAAAAAATAACTGTTCCTCAGAAACTGAATATTTTTCAAGTTATAGCTCAGCATCTAAACAAGGGAGAATTAATAAGCCAAAAATAACATTAAGAAAAGAAATTATATTCATAAACCTTTAAGGGGCAGAACTCACCCTAAAAGGATCCATCTTGTATAGTAACAGAACCCCATTCAAACATCGTATGTGTACAGATAGAGCTGCACACAGTTCAAGAAAAACATAGGAAGCTATGTTAGATCTAATTTAAAGCAGTGCAGAAGGTCAAATGGAAAACAAAAATTCATCTTCCATGCTAGAGGCAGGACTTAGAAGAAGATAAGGAAACTATTAAATTCTCTATGCTCAACACACACCTGATTTCTTTCCAGATTTGGTTGTCATCATCAAATCTGAAAAATAAGGCAGATCTTGAGCAGGTCTTCAGATCGTCACTTAACTCTCAAGGACACTTCACTCTAACACAGACAAGGTCAGATTAAGTCAAACCAAACTTGTATTGTCAAAGCTGGAGTTGAAAGGACATTGATCCTAGAAGTGTAGGACATATATAAGCTGTTTATGTGAATTCAGGCAGCGATGGCTGTGCCCCTTATCAGAAGCCTTCTTGTGAAGTGTCCGGTTGGTGCTCTGCTTCTACTCCCTAGTTGGGGATAGGGGAAGCATGTTCTGAATGTCAAATACATTATATGAAAGATCAGACAAGGAGAATGGAGGAAGACTACCACTGCTACGTCCATTAAAGGCAAACAAAATCTGCCAAAGGCTTTTGCCAGGAGACAGGAGCCAGTGCTCTCTTCAGGACTCTAACAAAGACCTGAAGGCTCTTTGGCTGATTTGTGGTATGGTTTTCACTAGCAACAAATTATCAGGCTATACAAGGGGCTGCAATGGTATTACTCAGTCTTATTTGTTATAAATGTGCAGAAAATAGATGATCATGTTTTAAATAGAAAATTACTAGTTTTATGATTTTTAGGTGTTTGTTTTGGGTTTTTTTATGGTGTTCACTACAATACCTGAATGCTTGAGAAAATAAGAATTTACTTTCACATTTCTACTACCAGGAAAAGTGATGAAGTTTTAAGAACAGCAAGACTTAACCCAGTTTAGAGGTGGGCAAGAAAACATTTACAGGAGCACTACCTTGAGATGAGTACTATCTGTTTCTTCAGAATCCTTATCATTCTTACATCTATTTCTGTGCCCGAGTTTGTTTCCAATGGATCCAGAAGCAGCTGTCTATGTTTAACACTTTCTTTGAAACTCTGGCTTATAGTTAACAGGAATAAGTTTAACTTGTCACGACAGAGAAAATTCTTTTACATGGCACCCAACTGCTTTAATCTAGCAATAAATTTTTATCCCTGTAAGCCCTTCCCTCACTGGATGTAAGCCCTTCCCTCCATGTTTGATGTAAGCAACACTTGAATTTTGCAGCAATAAATGAAGCCTACTCCATAAACAAAGATGATAAGTGGTAAATTATAATTATAAATACCAATTAAATTCTTATTCCTTTATGTGATTTCTAATTTATAAAAGGTAAAGTATATTTAGTTTGCAGCAACTATCCTTCCATAGAGCCATCCATACAGCAGACTGAAAGAGGCAGAGTCTAACAGAAAAAAAGTGTCATCACATGGTTAAATGATAGATGATATCACAGAGTTGCAAAATGGTCAGGTTGGAAGGGACCACAGTGGGTCATCTGGTCCAGCCTCCCTGCTCAAGCAAGGTCATCCTAAAGCACACAGTGCAAGATTGTGTCCTGATGGCTCTTAAGTATCTCCAGTGAGGGAGACTCCACAATCTCTTGGGCAATCTGTTCCAGTGCACAGGCACTCACACAGTAAAGTTCTTCCTCATGTTCAGGTGGAACTACCTGCAAATCAGTTTCTGCCCATTGCCTCCTGTCCTGTTGCTTGGCACTACTTATTAGAGCCTGGCTGCATCCTCTTACCACCCTCCCTTCAGGAACTGACAGACATTGATGAGATCCTGTCTTGGTCTTCTGCTGACTGAACAGGCGCAGCTCCCCCAGCCTTTCCTCTTACGAGAGATGCTCCAATACCTTAATCATCTTTATTACCTTCTGTTGGACCTACTCCGAGAGCTCCATGTCTCTGCTGCCATCTCTACTATGAAGTTAGAAAGAAACCACATTTTATAAACAACAGGGATTCGTCCAAACTCTTACAAATAGGAAACAGCATGACGGCAAATCATCTTTCTTTCTGAATATATTTTAATGCTTTCTGTCAGTATTGGAGTGGAAATATTTTTAATGTAAGCTTATTTCTCACACCTTTCTTTCAATGTCTACTGATACATCTCTTCATTTTTATCTTTTCATGCATTTAAGGTAGGTTATCTGCACAGGACTCATGTTGGAGATATATATTTGTTAGTAAATAAATTACAGGCATCATCGCTATTCTTTTCCCAGCATTCAAGTGTTCGAGGCACTAGAGATTTTACCCCATTATGACTTTAGAGCTGTGTCACAGGGCAGAAAATAGTTTCACCATGCTTCCTGGGATCTGTGATTTTTGCAAATGTTTAGTTTTAACAAAAAAAAATTGAATGCTTTTCTTATTTAGTTACATTGTAGTTCTCATTCAAACCCCAGAAGAGTCCTTGTTTCCCAGTAATTTTGATGGCAGTCATAGAAAATGAGGACTACAGAATTCAGTATTTCATCACAATTCCAAAACTGGAGGGCATCCAATGAAATTTCCAGGTCTCAAATTTAAAACCACATTACATAATAAACTGTCCAACTCACTGACATAGTAAGCTGTTCAGGCCTAAAGACTGATCAAGCTCAAAAAAGAACTAGACAAAAATCACAGAAGACAGGTCCACTAGAGGCTTTTAAACACAGTGGACAAATAACAGCCCCTGGCTCAGAAAGTCTGCCCTGTTAAATGCCTTAAACTGGGAGGTTTCAAAGGAGCATTGTTCTGCGCCTGCCCCGATTCTCGTTCTCCCTTTAAGCACCATCTATGACCTACCACCAGAGCAGGAAACAGCAAGCTAAACAGAGCTTTGGTCTCACGCTGTATGACATGGCTTTGGAACAACAAATCTTTAAAAATTAGTGCAATTTTTTCTCTTCCAGCGTCATATTTTAGAGGCTTTTTAAATCTTTAGGTCATGATTGAGGGTAATAACTAAGAAGAAAATCAAGAAAAGAAGGAGTTTAGGTTTAACCAGTAAATATGTATCTTTTAAAATTTAATATATTGTTATCTCTTGCAAAAATACCAGAGTAAATGGCAAACATGAGAATGTAAAGACAGATCATGTCAATGTTAGATATGAATAAAACTGTCAATTATCATTACACCTGTAACAGATGGTGAGATTGTTAATCATTTTGTGGCAATAGTGAATTTACTGCCCAGAGCAAAATGTAATGTTCTAATTAAGCTTGTGCCCTGGTAATAAGAATGATCTCAATGGTTTTGGTTTTGAGGATCCCAAAACCCTTTGAATATGTTTTCTTCTCAAGTCCTTCCTCCAGGATGTTTGAATAGCTGTTTATTTGTTTTAGAGCAAGAGACAGAAATACTAAGGGGTATGACAACATTTACAGAAGTTTATTCTTTATGAAGCGAAGTCCACACTCACAGAATCACAGGATCAATGAAAAGCAGAATGGGTCAGGTTGGAAGGGACCACACTGAGCCTTCTGATCCAACTCCCCTGCTCAAGTAGGGTCATCTTAGACCACATTGCACGGAATTGCATCCAGACAGTTCTTGAATATCTCCAGTGAGGGAGACTCCACAACCTCTCTGAGCAATCTGTTTCAGTGGTCAGTCACCATCACAGTAAAGAAGTTCTTCCTCGTGTTCAGGTGGAACTTCCTGTGCATCAGTTTCTGTGCGTCAGCCTGTTGCCTCCTGTCCAGTTGCTTGGCATCACCAAGAGGAGCCTGACTCCACCTCTTGACACTGTCCCTTTAGATATTTAAACACATTAGTAAGGTCATCTCTCAGGTGCCTCTTCTAGAGGTTGAACAGGCCCCGCTCCCTCAGCCTTTCCTCATAACAGAGGTTTCTAGACCCTTGACCCAACTAGTAGCTCTCCATCGGAGCTGCTCCAGCAGCCCCATGTCTCTCTTGTATTGAGGAGTCCAGAACTGGACACTACTCCATATTTGGCCTCACCAGGGCTGAGCAGAGGGGCAAGGTCACTTCCCTCAACCTGCTGGCAATGCTTTTCCTAATGCACCCCAGGATTCCATCAGCTTTCTTGGCCATGAGGACACACTTTTGGCTCATGGACAGTTTTTTTCCACCAGGACCCCCAGGTCTTTCTCCACAGAGCTGCTTTCTACCAGGTCAGCCCCCAGGCTGCACCAGTGCCCAGAGCTGTTCCTCCCCAGGTGTAGGACCCTGCATTTGCCATTGTTAAATTTCAGAAAGTTCTTCTGTGCCCAAAAGATTCATGAGACAAAGCTTCATTTCCAGGCCTTATCCAATGGAAGAAACTGAAACTGTTTACATGAGAAGATTACCTGTTTATACATGTCAAAAACTCTCACACCCTCTAAAATCATTGCAACTCACAAAGCACAGACCAGATTGTCAGATGGTATAGATTTGCCAGATACATTGAAATTGGGTAGAACTTAGACAAATACAAATGTAGAGGACCTCCAAATTTGCATATGATGGAGTTATAGAAAAAGCTCAAGTTACACTGCCATTTTCTCTTTCTGCCTCTCATCAATACTTACACTATCATTTGAGGCTCTAGGAATTGTGGCAGCTTTCCTTTCATTACATATTAAAACATTACATGAATGATGATGTTTCTACATACTTCTGGCATGCTTCTGTCTGGATAAAATAAAAGTAAAGCTAATGCTAGCAATAAATTAAATGACCATGCATGCTTTTAAAATAATCTGTGATCCTTAGCCCCTGACCTTTTGTCTCTCTTAAACAAAAGGTCAAAGTTTTCAATAGCAGCTCTTGAGCTTCTATTAACAATCCGCAGCTCTACCCACAGGAGCAAGTGCATGGTCGTGCTCACACTTGTTTGAACCCAGCAGAGGTGCCAGGAATGTTGCTGGCACTCTGGGTCAGTCATGGCAGGGCCTGGCAGCCAGGACTTGTCCCATCTCCCCAGACAGGAGCAGAAAAGCCAGGGGGCACCAGGGCAGCCCCAGGAACCTCCATGGGGACTGGGATGTGCTGAGACCAGGCTGGGATGTAGGCCTGCAACTTGCTCCATCTTGATGGAGCCCACGGCCAGGCAGGTCAGGGCTCTGAGGGGCTGGAGACTGGCCCAGCTCTGGGGTCACAGGGGCAGGAGCTGCCAGCCCCATGGGTCTGAAATAGGGTCCTGAATCATGGGGTGTGTGGAGGAAAAGAGCCAGGCGGGGCTGAACAGGGACAGGCAAGACAAACAGGGCCCTGTTAAAGGCACCTTCTTTAGAGGTGCTTGGGGCAAGCATCCCACCCCCTTTCTTATACAGTACATGTGCTGTCTGTGCAGTGCCTTTCCCACAGAGCAGCCTGACCTTAAAAATGACCATGTTAGTAGCAAGAGAACTGGCCACATCAGGAATAGAGTACATTAGTGAAGCATGACTCTCTCATGTAAACCATTGGTCATTTCACTCGCTGCCTATTCTTGAGAGTACTGCTGCATATAATATTCATGAAACTTCAGTCGCAGGGATTTCTAAAAATAAAGTATTTTTCAAAAAATCATTCTCAGTCCTCCTCTGCAATTTCACTAGTTAAAGTCCCATCAGTCAGGTGACAGCTTTCAGGTCCCAGCAGAGCAATTTAGTGTAAGTGTCATATAAAATACTGGTATAATTCCAGGCAGCCATTTCATTTAATGATATTTTCTATATCACTGCAGTAGCCTTCAGGCCTCATTTTTCCGTCTGTCTGGAGACTTTGAGCTTCAGGGCCTTGTTCAGGGCTTTTTTTTTTTTTTCCCCAGACTAACAGCCCATGGCTATGGTCTAAGGCCTCTAGTTCTCTTTTCATCCCACACTGTTGTCTCTAGAAATCTTCTACTCACTAGAATATTGCTACAAATTCTAGTTGCTGTCCCAGGGCAGCTTGAGTGCCTCTGATCTCTGCCTCCTTGCCCACAGTTCCCATAAAGGACAGATTTTTCCAGCTTGTGCTCATCCTACATGTATAAAATGCCATCCAGCACATTATCTTATTCCTCTTATTCCAAGAGTGGTCAAATGTGGATGTCTGAAAAAGAGCGAAGAAACAGGGCAGGCATGTAGCAATGCCCTAAATATTTACCAAGTTGCTATCAATTTGCAGACTTTTGAGCCAAAGGAGTCATCTGCATTTAAGAGCCCACAGTGTACTTCTCTTCCAAAAAATACAGGTTTCCACATTTTGATCCTACATGCAGCTTTATCGTGCACATAATCCCACAGCACAGGTTACACGGTTTCATCATATATTTTCTAAAGCACTGTTTTCTTTTTTGTTTGGTTTGATCTTGCCACCTGATAGCTTAATCTAATGCCTCTCTGTTTGTGTACTGGAAAAGGAAGCAAATAGTTTTGCGTGTTTACTCTCTGCTCCAGTTTATCATGTATAATCAGATACTGGTCCTTGACACATCCACACTGAAGTTGGCTGGGGTACTCTTACACTTTACTGCAGTAGCATCTGCACTGGTAATGCAGTTGTAACAAAGTGGCCTGCAACACCGCATTAGCTGTATTGACTGAAAACAGAGCTCTGGAGTGCATTAAATTGGTTTTGGACATTCTCTTTGAAATGCTTGCAGTTTTCCAGAGTTGATACCTGCAATAGAAGACAAAGACAATTTAGTCTGCCTTGTTCTACTCAGTGTTTAATCTTATCCACCTTTCCCTTTTCTTCTTTCTTGGGCAGTAGGTGGGAGGACATCATCATAAGCCAGTGTCAGTAGGAGGTTAGAGGTTAGTGAGATAGATATGGACCAAGAAAACCTGGAATGCAGTGTACAATACCTAATATGAGGAGGCAGAACGGTTGCCTTACCCTTACCATGAGTATCCATGAGGGAAGCATCCACAAGTGGTGCCTGGATCACTGTTACACTGTACCCTCTGGTCACGACTCACTCAGTTATCTGCTCTTGCATGAGAGCTGCTCTTGTCTTAGCAAACAATGAGCCCGACAATTAGGGAGGGGTGCATCCTGCAGCACAGGGGCCAGCGTAATGCAGTGAAGACAGGGAGCGGGGCAATGGATGCATTAAAGAGGTAAGGCTGAAAAAACTGCTTGCAGCAGCCTGCTTAAATAGATAAGTTTCTCACCTGCAGAGAGCCAGCAGTAGACAAAATTTCTGGATGGGGAGCCTATTTTCTCTTTCCTGTGGAACAGACCATATCCTCTCATCTTATTCCTCTCTTCAATAACATGCTATAAGCTTTACCACACTTCTCTCTCAAAATTTTGCTGACTGATTTTTTTCCTTATTCTTCAATTTTTCTCTGTTTACAGCACATAACAAAGCAGCATTGAGGTGTTTTAGGACCATTTATCTGTCAGCTCCTGTTTAACAGATCTGATGATTACATGCCATCATTTCAGATGCAGTGTAGTGCTAAATCAGACCTTCCCAATAGAAACTGAAGTTCCCAACAAAGCACCACCCTTGCATTCTGCCCTCAGAAGACTGTGGTACCTAACTGAGATAAGACATGAGATCTGCAAGCTTCTCATAGATAGCATCCAACCACTTTATTTAGAATATAATTAAAGGAAATCACATGCCAGCTATTGTACATGAAACAGATCTCGGGCATTTAGAGACAACTAGCAAGTGTCAAACAATTTACATATGACCATGAGACCTTTGTCTGATGGGAATTTTTCAAAGAGTATTTCTATAGCTATCCAGCTCACAACAGAGATGCTTTCTTTGGATTTAATTGACATAAATCTACCTCTCAAAATAAAGAACAGTTAAAAAGTGCCTTATTCAGATGAGATTGTTGCAAACAATCATGAAACATTTTGGAAAGGTGAATTCCTAAACTGGTGGATGGGCTTAAGGGAATCTGAAGCAAGAAAACATACCCTAATGTTTCAGAAATCATGCCTTAGGATAGAAAAGAGTTGCTTGAGAGTTCCTACACAAATTGTTGTTGTCAGTTCAAGCTAATGCCAATGTTACTCATGTCTCTAGAAAGCCAAAGAATCCTCTTTCCATTTGGATGTGTGGGAGACTTTGGACAACAACCTTTGAATGCTCCATGCCTCATGTTTACCAAATGAGAGAGCTTACAGTTGCCTGGGTTCCTTCATGTGAAGTTGTCATGATTTAACTGTACCTGACAACTAAGCCCCACACAACCACTCGCTCCCACTAGGTGGGATGGGGAGAGAATGGGAAGAGGAAAGGTGAAAAAACTCATGGGTTGAGCTAGAGAAATGTTAGTAAAGAAAGCAGCGCACTTAAGCAAAGCAAAACTGGGAATTGATTCACCACATCCCATGGGCAGGCAAGTATTCAGCCTTTCCCAGGAAGGCAGAGCTTCATCACACATAAAGGTGACTTGGGAAGAAAAATGCCTTCACTCCGAACGTCATCCCTTCCCTTCTTCCACCACACCTTTACACTGAGCATGATGCCATGCAGTATGGAATATCCCTTGGATCATATTGTGCTCCCTTCCAATTTCTTGTGCATCCCCAGGCTCCTCACTGGCAGGGTGGGGAGCAGAAAAGGCCTTGGCTCTGTGTAAACTCTTCTCAGCAATAACAAAAACATCCCTGTATCATCAATGCTGCTTTCAGCACAATTCCAAAGCACGACCCCATACCAGCTACTGCAAAGAAAATTAACTCTGCTCCAGCCAAAACCAGCACAGAAGCCATGACGTGTGTAACATAATTTCTCACTGCTACTGTTGACTCTAGTACAGCTAGATCGCCCAGCCTTTATGAAACAACACACATGAGACATCTAAATAGATCAAACAGCATAAAATCATACTGCCTGTTGGCAAAGCTCCAGAAAGCTCACAGTTCACTTCCAAGCTGACTGAACCTAATTAAAGCATATCTCAAGATATAAAATTAGTAGGGATATGTCAGAAAGTAAGCATAAGCAAACAGATTTATAAAGAAGTCAGTGATAATTGGAATTTTAAATGGTGACACTAGCTTGCAATGTCAGCATAGTAACCATTCCTATGGAGATTAAGAATTCACTGAAAATTAATGTAGAGCCTTTCACAGGCTAAGCAATGAAAGATTTGAGCAGATGGAGACCCCTTTGCCTTAGGGGCAAAATTAATATTCTCTAAATGCATGTACTTCCCAGAATGCTGCATGCCCTAAGAGATCTCCTAGTTATTATTCTGCCATTTAATTTCAGGAGAAAAATAACGTAGTCTTAAACAGTTTTAGGCAGCAAAGGAGAGAAAAACAGTGAGGTAGGATGCTGCATAAAGTGTGACTTCTAGCCATGGTGAAGATTTCCACTTCTGAAAATATTATTTCAGCTTTAATACCACTCAAAAGGTCTGTGTCTCTGGCATGACAGAGCAAGCTGATCTCAGGGAATCCATTTTCCATCCTGCACCATCATATGACTGGCATGGACAATGGTAGAGTTCTTCACACTAATTATATGTATAATATCACCCATATTATCACAATTCTGTAATTTTAGCCCCTTAGTACAGTGGTTTTCCAGGATGGCACTTCAGTGCAGCTCAAGAATTTACAAGGGAATTAAACCTTCATCGAGCTTTCATTTTTTTCGCTGAAGAGAGAGTTCCTAAATATCTAAGATAAATGAATGGATTCATTTGGTAGTGGGGATATTTTTGCCACACGTACAAATATACACAGCAGAGGTGAAGTGGCCCAGAGACCCATTCCTGCTCCGGGAGCTCCAAGTGCTGTTACAAGGTGTTCCTGACACCCCACCCGCCCTGCTCAATAGAGAATGGAGCCTTCCAGAATCACAGAAAGGGTCAGGTTGGAAGGGATCACAGTGGGTCATCTGGTCCGGCCTCTCTGTTCAAGCAGGGTCATCCTAAAGCACATGGCACAGGATTGCATCCGGACAGTTCTTGAATATCTCCAGTGAGGGAGACTCTATAATCTCTCTGGGCAATCTGTTCCAGTGCTCAGTCACCCACACAGTACAGAAGTTCTTCCTTGTGTTCAGGTGGAACTTCCTTGTATGCCATGCCTTGTATTCTACTAACCCAGGACAATGAAAATAATACATCTTTTTAACAATTATCGGTAATCTTTTATCTGTAAATAGTCAATTCACCATAGAATATATAGGTAGTATGAGAATCTCACACCAAAACTGTGCTTCCTTCTCATTTGTTAATTATCAATGGCTTTTTTTAAAAGTTGGGATGTATATATATTTTTGTGTATATATATATAAAAATTTTTAATCGTATAACAGAAGAAATTAATATCAACTTTTAACCTGCCATTTATTTAAAGTCACCCCCCATCTGGAACATATTACGGTAGGAGGAGGAAAATCACCTGCAATGATTGTCTTGATAAAGGCACATGCTGCCGAATAACAGCAATATTTGCATATCACAGAATATTCCCTGTTCTTTTAAAATTATTGCACCATAGACACAAAATTCTCAGATTTCTTTGTCTTGTTACATCATCAAAGTGAATATTTTATAACCACAGTGCTGAGAGAAATTGCTGAAGTCCTGTACCTCATTGGAGGCACACCACTTTAAATTAGAAAGGAATTAACATTAAAGCTCAGAGCTAGTGGGTTTAGGTTCCACAGTCGCTTTGTTTCTGCCATACACAGGAATGGCTGAATATTTTGTAGCTATTTTAGATACTGAGTAACAAATAGTTATTGGGCTTTATAAAAACTTCCTGGAACATGCTTAGCCGGCAGATTAAGTTGTTTGAGGTTCTCAGGGTATTTTATGCATGAAATAGAGCCCAAGTTTACAAGAAACCTGTAAGAGAAAGAGAAAAACTTGCTAAGGCATATCTTGTTGAGCAGCCAACATTTTGAAAAGTTTTCCAGGTTTGAAATATGCTTGATCTTAGGTGCCATCGCATGCATCTCAGGGTTTGATAATAGTTGATATTCAAGGGAGTACTAATTGCATGTTTGCAGCCCTTAAAATTACAATATAATAGTAACAATAATAAAAAAAAATCTGGTATTTTTCTGCAGCTCAGAAGTAAATCTAAAATTCCAGGATGTGCCATGTTCTGGGATGAATAGAAGTGACTGTGTTAAGCTGTAGTTAACTGGGTTTCCTTTCTCGAATTGTGTCAGATCAATAAGGCACCTAAACATGGATTAACTCTTGCTGGCTCTCTCTGCACTAGCATGTACTGCAGGCTAATAGGATTCTTCCTATCAAGTTCAAAGCAGTAGAACTTTAAACATGTTTTAATAGACAAAAAATTACACAAAGGAACTACCTGGACGTGTTTTAAATTTTACTTTCAAAAAAATATCCTGAAGAGCAGAAAACACTAATTGATTAATATAAAGCTTTATCTGCAATTCTGATTTACATCTCAATTAACAGGCCAAAATGCATACTAAAGTTCCTTTTTTTTCTGCAGCAGAAGGCTTTCATCCTGTGCACCAGATAAAACACTTCATTCTGGCCCTGTGAGAGTTGGAGGGAGATCTGTTACCAAAATGGAAGGTCAGAATGTGAACTATGGGTGTATTTTCCATGAATTATTGACTAAGATATTTTTCCAGTAATAAGATAAATGCCTTCAGAAAGAAAAAAAAAAAACTAGCACAGAAAGAAGTTTTAAGCTTTATTTTCTCTGTGTGTACTAGAGGGAGGGGAAGAAGGGCTCCATTTCATTATTTATTTTAAGAAAATAGCCTTTTATATAAAGCTTGTGTTCCATTATCACCCTGGTCACTGACCATACCAAAGTAAGAGCAGTTAGAAAATGTATTTCTTTCCATTTCAGGTTACAAATCAATAATTCCAATACTGCATTTAATCTGTGTACACTAACTTACATGCTCAGAGCTCAACAATGCCCGTTTTTCTTCTGTATCCAATGAGTGCATCGCCTGTTCCAGCTTTGTTGTGTCTTCTCCCTCCCCTTTGCACTGAAGTGACAACCAAAGTGCTCTACCAAGAACACCTCAGTCCTCACTGTGGTGAGTCAACCCACAGCATTCTCTATAAACCCAGGGCAACTATTCCTGACAATCACTTTTAGTGTCCAACAACATACTTTGTCTTTTTCATCATCGCCTTTCCCACATTCATGTTTCTTTTGTGCACAGCCAGTGCCTGAAAAGGGCTAAATAGGATAATGTATGGTTTTGGAGTTGGCTTTTTGTTGTTGGGGTTGGGGATGCAGGAGGGCAGGAGGGGAGGGTGTGCCAGCTCAAAGTATATTCTGCTCTTCATTTAAAACAAAAACAAGGGGAAAATAAGCTTAGTCTTCTGGTCACTTGATAATGTAATCTCCATGGATTTTTTCCCATTTGGATTAGAAAGATGAGAGTAGCCAAGGCTTGCCGGTTTAGTAAACCATAAGGAGCAATAGATATTACTTGGACAGTACATAATAATTTAAAACATTAGTAATGATAGATAATTGCTCATAAATTTCTGTGATGTGGATGCCAAAAGAATTTTCTTGAAGCAGAAAGTTTAGGTCCTAAAGTTTTGGTATTTTTATGTTTCTTTATTTTTTTGCTCCATTATAAAGTAGAGGGAAGAGTTTGATTAAAAAATAAAATAACTTTTTTTCTGATTTTTGTATTAAAATAGAATAAAGTTGGAGGCATCTTAGCCCATAGTGAAGTATTCATACCAGGATATTAAGTGAATTAACATTTCAGCACAGAATCAGACATATGATTTTTTTGCCAAATACTTTTGTTCTGCGAGTGAAACTAATTTAAATAAGCATTTTTAAGTACCAATATTCCTTCATAAAAGAAAATATTGACTAGCTTTAAATATTGACAGATAAATCAAGCTGTGTAGATTGTTCTCTAGATTGAGTGCTGGATCCACTGACCTTCAAATCTACCATGTTTTGCAACATATATTCAATTGCTTCACAGAAACACACGTTTCTTTATTCTCCGTCAAGCAAATACCTGACATAATGTGTGCTCTATCTCAAACAAAATAATGATTATTTCCACGGAGTATGGCATGCATGTGGGGAGGGGAAGAGAGAAGTAAAAGTTATTTTAATTTAGTTCTCAGTTCTCCCTTGGACAACTTGCTTAGCTCACCACAAATTCATCACTACACAGCTCAGCTATTCCTAATATGCTGCCTTCAAAAATGCGTTATTTATGGATGCAGTCATGTAGTAACTCAAATGTCTGGAACAATTCCATGACAGAGATTCAAAAGGAATATTACACCTTCTCTACAATTTGTAGCAGTCTTTTCTTAAGCTGATGAAGCGATTAAAGTTAAATGCACCATGATCCCTGTTGCTGCACATCTATGTTCAGAAGATACTACTTTACTTAATTGCCTTTCCAAACTAGAGAGCTCTGTCACTGCAGGAAGAGCATATAAGGGAACAAGGATAGCTACTGCAGAAGGGAAAGGCAATCAGCATGATGAACAGGGAAAAGTTAATAGCCAAAACAGAATTGGTCTACTACATCTGCATTCAACAGCTCCCTAAAACAAAGTACTATTGGATTACATTTCCTCAGCTGGGTGTTTGTGTGAAATTCTAGAGCCATCTAGTCAGGATTAAATAGGATAAGAGTGTTCCCCACAATAATAAACATTAAATCCAGTGACTGAATAACAGAGGGTGATCCTGTTTTTGTGAGAGTGTGTGTGTGTGTGTGCGCGCACACTGTGTGTTCCCCTGCATGTGGTGGCCCCTGTAGGCTTGAGTGATCTGACTGCATTTCTGGCAGAGCCCACTATTCTGCATGCACACAGCCAAACACATTAAATATTTACCACACTGGAGCAGAGCGATGCTGCAAGTCTGGGGTGCTGGTAACAATCTCGTCCAAGCATCTTCCTAATAAAGCGCAGATGTGATTTCCAAATGGAACGGAAGCCCAGAACGCACGCATGCGCGCACGCACACACGCATGCACACAAAATAACTGTGGCTTATTTATGTCATGCCTTGTATTGATTATTACCAGATGGGAGGGCAAAGCAATAGCTGACAGATTAACCATATGGAGCTGCTTTAATTTACCCTGAGTTATAGGTTTGCAATTCTCTCGTCTCACTTTTTGGCCCAGAAACCTACAATTTGCTAAGTGGGAAAAAATGTAAACTTACTGTAAGGAGCACATTTCCATCATAAGCCTCCTAATGCCACACTCAGGGACTGAGCTATCTTTCTCTACAAGAACTGCAGTTCCGGCACCACTTCCTAAAGCCACAGTCAGTACCACGAGCAGGAGATTTTGTTACAGACAGATGAACAAAAAGTGTTTCAATACTGATGAGCCTTGGAGACAATAGATCCTAACTGAAGAAGCTTTGTTTAAGATTCTGCTTTTCACAAAGCTGTTTCAGCAAGCCTCATATAACGTTCCAACGAAAAATCCAGAGACAGCAGTTGTCAAGGCATCATTATATTCTGAAAACTGGGAGACCTCAGCAGTGCTTTGAGCTTCAAAGCCTTGGCTCTGGAGGCTTTCTAAATACTTACCCTTCCTACAAGAGTCAGATTTAGCAGGAGCTACAAACTCTCTGAAAGCAACAAATGAAAACACAGTCTCCCCACCCAACTGTGACCTTCTGAGACCCGTGCGTTATGCATTAGAAGGCTGGAGTGAAAATAGATACTTCAGAGACACTTAGAAAAAAGTCTAATTGATGAAAAAAGCTTTTTGGTCTGTCTGCTAAAAGTGGATTTGAAACAATGTATTTTCAGTACAGTTTAACCTTTCATTTCTATTGTTTTGATTTTACAGTCACCTCCATCCCACTTCCAAGGGCAGAGGGCAAACAACCCTTTACTGCTCATAAGTTATACTTATATGTACACCACTCTAGTTTTCTAACCTTTCTGCATTTCAAATCCATCACTTATGTCTACTGCCAAACAAGTTGCAGCAGACTTTTCATTTCTCTCTAAATCCATAAAAGAGCTCTAAAAGAAGTGTCATGAGCAGCAGAGAAACAGCATATAGGGTCAAGACTATGAAAAGGAGACATGCAAACTAGAAAATCAGCACTAGAGAAAAATTTGTACCATGCTTCAATGTGCTGTTCATATCTTCTGATGGTTACAGGCAGATTCCAACCTTTCTGACACTAAAAAGCATGAATCTTTTCTTTTAGTTCTTGAGTCAAGAAAAATTGCGATAGCCAGAATTTGCAATTAGTCAGAGTTTTGTCCCTCATTTTTGTGACTCCTTCTTGTGCAATCTTGGACAACTGGGGGATTTTATTCCATTTTCCTACCCCTAAAATGGGAATAAACACTAATTCATGCACAACAATTGCTAGGGTAATTAGCAAAGCTTTTTCAAACTCATAGTTGAAAGCTATGCTCCATCTACTCTGCTTGGACATAATTCTAAAACCACAAAAAAGCTAAGAAGGTTGCACCCAATCTGGTAAAGTACTCTCAGTTGAAAATTTAATAGCCTGCTGGAACAAATGGCAAAAGTCTTGCTGATTTTAACACAGTTAGGATTTCAACCCACTAAAAAAATTTCCTAATGGAAGTCATGCACTTCAAACATTTGCACAGTACAGCCCTACATATTCAGTTTCAGAAAGGTATTTTGTAATTCATGCATGACTGATGCTTAACAAAAAAAAAAAGAAGAAAAGAAAACATTAAATAAAATGTCAGTGTTCAGGGGAACCTGTGCAAAAGCTGGTGGTTGGCCTTAAGATCATGCTATTTGTAAAAAAATCTTATTTTTAAATTCAGTGGCTGCTAGAGCAAGAAATTCATTTTCTATTATCACTTTTGATAAAAGCTAACAGCTTAACACTGGAACACGTATAATCAATGTCCAAAGAGACACTCTCGAAAACATAAGGACATTGGTAGTATTTTCCCTTCCTCAGCACAAAAGTTCAATTTACTGTTACACTGTTGGTCACCTACCAAGCCTGTGACAAAAGCAGTTTGGGAATCTATAGCTCTCAAATCCCAGCCCTGTGCATTAGCAGATAAAGCACACTGTTTGCTTTTGTGCACATGCTGCTCTGATGGAAGGTAAGACCAAAGCCAACTTATAGAAACTATTATTTCACCATAAATGAAGGAATGTCACAGATGCTTCCCTGAAGGTGAACAGCAAAGAGTAGTATATGAGCGCTTCTCTTGACAGTGGAAGCTCCGTGTGAGGTGACTTGTGTGCCCAGGACTGCTGCTTGCACCTCTGTGGAGTAACAAGATGACGCCCTGGTGATGCAGCCTTGGTCATTTACTCAGTGACACAACTCTTCATTATTAGAGTGTGTTCGACCTTATTTCCAAATGGTCTCTCCTCCTCCATCTCCCCCCACTGGCAGAAGCTTGGAAAGAGGGAGAGCTGTACTGAGGTCCTTCGGTTTCAGCCTAAGGCCAATGCATTCATGCATTACCTCTGGACTTGCAGAGTGGAAAAATTAATAGGATATAAGGAGAGGATATTTAGATTCAATCAGTGCTGTAATGCAGAGGAGGAGAAATAGACTCAGGTTGGTTTATTATGTACAGGCAAAAGGGCAGAGTGGACTCACTGGGAATCAGTGTTAAAATCTTCAAACTGCCGCCATAAAATACAGGCACGCACCAAATGCCTTTCTCTAACGTAAGGCAGAAAGTTTACTTTTTTCAGATAGCGGCTTGGAGGCCAAGCTCAGTACAGAGTATGACAGACTAGATTTCTTTCAGCTCTATGAATGTGCAAATCCAAACATTCACATTGAAACATCAAATTCAGAAATGCTATGTTTCAAACTGCTTTCACCGAACCAGAAAAAAGTAACCAACAGACAGCTTTGCTCCTAAGTTTTCCATCTACATTTCAACTCAAAGTTTCAGGCATACCTATTCAAAGTTAGGTAAATCATCAGAACATCTGAGTGGGATTTAAAGGGCAATATGGGCGCAAGTCCCTCCAGTACAGGCAGGGGCTGTGTTATGTCCTTACTTGAGATGCCACGTGCAGTGTACTACACAAATGTTCAGATTACAGCTGTGTTGATAGAGCCCCTGAGTGTAGCTCAAATGTACACAGTAGCTCTGCTGGGTTTCTTGATTTGGTTGTTTCTTTATCAGGAAAAGTTAATATCACTTCTGACATCAAGCAAACATGTCACTAACATGTCTGTGTACCAGTATTTAATGAAAACCTGTGGATGCTTCCACAAATAAAACTTCAGCTGTATCAGTTATACTGGTCAAGTAGAAAGGTGAGCATCTGATTTGTAAAAATCATTGTGATGCTGCCTTAAGTCCCAGGTTTGTGTTCTGACACATCTGTGACAACAGATTAAAACTACATGACCCAGGTATCCTTCTGCACCTTCCTGACAGATGCTGCTAGGCAGTGAAATAGACCTAAATCGGAATTGTGGGTTATAACCCCTTCAGCTGTCTAGTTTTAATCCATTGCCACAAATCTGCTGGATACCATAGAAGCAGTTATATTGTCCAAAAGAGCTTTTGTCAGTATAGCTCACTTCACACATTGAACCACAGTAAACTATGCTAGCCCTAGCACTTTTTTGCTAGTATAACTATGATTCCATTAGTAGGGTTTTATTTGAAAGTTATCCAGTAAAGCTGTCTGTAAAGCCAGGTCTTTCATTAGGAATGAAACTGCTAACAAGTTTGACATTTAAATTACCATTACTAGCCAGCTGAGCTATCTTGCTGAAATGAATGGGCCATTTGGACCTCTTAGAACTACTGCTGCAAGCTCTTTGCTCTCTCCCCTGTGATTTAAGTTCCTGATGGGTTTTTCTTTTTTGCAAGCAGAATCCATAAAAACATCATTATTTTTCAAAATTCAGAGGATCAAGACATTGATACAAAATGGTGCCTGTGACATGACCTGCTACCATTTTCAGACCTTCTCCAAGCACTTACTGACAGTAGCGGAAAATCCCCTAGGTTACACGGAATGCTTCCAAGGTTCTGCTTTGCCCAAGAAAATACACTAAGAACAATCTCATTGTTAATGCTCAGGTTTTTTCCTATGTGACTTTGGGCAAATATATTTTTTTTTCCTGAAGTTTTCCTCCTGGTGAAAGGGTCTAGTTCTCTTCCTCTTACCAGCCTGCTGTGATGGACCTTGCAGGTCACTGCATGAGTAGGGAGAGCAACACTCCTCTTTCAAGTGCTTTAAGAAAACAAAAAACAACAATTTACTTTTGATCAGGAGACTGCTATCAAAAAAACCCTGTAAATACATTAGTTGTGCTCTTTCTGGCTGCTGCTCTACTGAGTTCAATCTTTTTGGTTGAAAGCTGCAGAAGTCCCATTGTGATAGCCATAGAGGCTGAGCTGAGGCTGTGGCTACATGATGGAAGAGACAATGCTGCAGGTATTGACGTGGATCAGAAAAAGGTACCATGGCAGCTCCTGAGAAAGCACCAAACTGTGCATCTGAAAGCCTGTGAAAGAAGCAAGCTGCATGCTGGAAGAAAGACACTTGATCATGCAGGAAACATAGCCCTGACTCATCCAAGGGTGCTTTGGGACAGCCCCAAGCTGTACTCAAGTCACATGATGGCTTTGCTTCTTGTCAAAAATCGGGACAGCTCTATTTGCCTTGGGTTAACTGGTTCACATGTCCCTGGCCTACACGTGATCTCATGTAGCTGTTCATTAGGATGTCAACTTTGTGAGAAAAAAAAAGCACAAACAATTTACAGAAAGCAAAAACCCACAGGTTTAAGGATTTGACTGATGGGAAGGTAAAAAACAGACTTCCATGGGTAATCAAAATCCTGGTTCCTTCGGACTTGCTTGTTAACTCCATAGACTGTGGATTACAGTATAAAGGTAATTCCAGATTCTGAAAAGATCTTGAAAAATCAGTGGTTACTAAATAAATATAGACAGCAGAGGGGTGCTCTTGATTTTGCACATAAAAGGAGAAAAATAGACATGGGAGAAGGCCTAACATTCCTCTTCCATGGACACTAACACAGCACAGAATTATAGTCCCATCTCACCTGCTTCATGCTTCAAAGAATAATGCCTGTGAATGGAGGCAACCCTGTTCCAAATTCTTCCCTGTTTGCTTTCATCATCTGCAGTGTGCTCACTTAGGGGCTGACTAATGCTGCGTAATTGACAATATTCACATTCTGGACCATCATGGTAAGTAACAGCTGGGAAGAAAAAGATTCTTGTTAAATAAATAGAACCAGAATTAGAAGGCAAGGACTTTAACTAAAGCTAGGTCTACTGATGCATATTTCTGACAGCTCTTTGACTTGCACTAAATGCTTCAAGATGTACAAAAATCTGCATTATTTAAGACAGCTGGTTTTCTTTGCCATCAAGTGTTTCTGAAGCTGCATTTTTACAGTTTGAGAGCTACTATGCTAACTTGGTGCCATGTATTTGAAAATTGCTTGCTAGAACAAACAAACAAAACAAAAAACACACTATTTTCATTTACTGCCTTTTATTTTACAGGGCATTGCAAGGATTCTTGAAGGACAGAATAAAAGGGGGCAGGAGCATTTTCTAAGGGAGATAAACATAGACATAATTTTTCAGCGTTATGAGAGTTGCAGACAGTAAAAACATCCACGAGGCCAGGCATAAGGCAGAGTAAGGTAGAAATGCAGAAAAAGAGGTCAGGCTTGCTACAGAGTCTCAAGGGGAAATGAAGAACACTATTAAGCTTTACCCTTTGGGTTCGCGTAGCTGCCACAGATTGGGTGCTTGCTGGGTTTCACCCACACGTGGCCAGACAACATTTGGCAATTTCACTTCAAGATGGCTTGAAGTGAAATTTAGAGCCAAATATAGTGACATTCTCACATCAGATTCAAAGGCTTGATGTTCAGGCCCTGCTCAGAGGGTGAAGAACTGGGGTAAAGCAGTGCAAGCACACAGTTACCAAATCAAAGATAATAAAAACTCTTTTGCATGTTTTTTTTCTTATTTCTCTTTTTTTCTTATACTTTTTCTTGTCTTCTTTTTTTTTCTTTCAGACCTACTCTACTGGTTCTCTATGATGCACAGATCAGACTGACTTAAGAATTTCACAGAGATGGCTCTTGACATAAAACCAATATCTTTGTGCTTATCTCTCTGGGCACTCTTCTGCACTCCCTCCTGCCTATTTCACTCCAGTGACTCTTTCCTTTCAGAGCTCTCCATACAGCATGTCTGGCTCTTACAGGGCTGATCAGCAATATGTATTTCGGTCACAGAGGTTTTCAAACACATGGGAGAAAAGCACCGTGAAAAATTTGGCTGTTTGAATCACAGAACTAATCCAAAAGATACATCCATTTGGCTGACTCTGATAATCAGGACAGTTTAAATCTCCTTAGGACAGTTTAAATCTCCTTGTCTTCTTTCTTCCACTACACTTTCCTCTCACTGAGCAGAGACACTAACTAGGTGAGTGAGTGAGTGGGTGAGTGAGTGGGTGGGTGGTGGTGTGGAAAAAGTGCTAGCTCAGCTTGCTAATGACTTGAGCTGCTCAACTTAATGACAGATTTTGGCAGGTTCTGAAAATCATGATAGTAGTAACTGACCCATGTTATATTGTTTCCATCTAAGCTTCCTGGAGTACACTAAACTAAACCAGTTTCTAAATTAATATTATTTTTTCAAGTGATACTTGGAACAAAAAGAAGCACAAGAAAAACTGTTCTTCCACTTTCTACCAAGGCAATGATATAAATGATTTATTAAGCAACACTGAGGGCACAAATCACATTTTGGTTTTGTCTACTTCCTTTTCATAGATTTATGGAAAGCTAGGAGTTGAACATTCAAAAATATATCTTTTCTTATCAAATATCAAAGTCTTTTATCAACTTCATTGAATGTCTTTTGACGGCAAATAATTATATGAAGAACAATGTAAATAAATGAGAGACAGATCATTTCAGTTCTCATTAGAAATGAGAGACTAGATTAATTCAAAGATTATACCAAAACCAATTGTGAGTGAATAAAAAATCTGTTTACTTACATAGACAGTATTTAAGCCTAGAACAAAATTTATTGTGCAGCAATTGTAAGGTGCATTTTGTTCTTCAAAATACTTCATACACGTATGCTTTATATCCTAAAGCACTGTAAAGTTCTTCATTTCTTTTTTCAAATTATTCAATTCAGGAAGCCGCTTTAGAATCAGACTTTACAGATTTCTGAGAAAATTAATTGTTTCTTGTTCATGGATAAAAAGCAAGTGAACATAAAGGCTAGCACTGGATGTCCAAAGCTCCAACCTTCCAGCTGCTCAGATTTAGATCAGACTAAACCACCTTCTCCGCTTGTTTGGCTGTGTTTTTAGGATAATAGTTCTTAAAAAGGGGGCTATCACTTTGAGTTTCCAATAATCACTCGGTCCGGTTAGGAAAACCTGTCTTCAGCATGCAGAAGCAGCAGACTTTGTCATGACTGGTGAAATTATAATTCATTATCAAGTGCTCCAACAGAATCTGTCTATCCACAGGATCATAGAATAGTTTGGATTAGAAGGGACTTAAAAAGATCACCCTAGTCCAATGCCCCCTGCAATGAGCAAGGACTCGTTCCACTAGATCAGGTTTCTCAGAGCCCTGTTCAACCTGACCATGAATGTTTCCAGCGATGGAGCATCTACCACCTCTCTGGGCGATCTGTTCTAGTGTTTCACCACCCACCTTGTAAAAAATTTCTTCCTTATATCTAGTCTATCTTTACCATGACCCACACTGGTGCCCCACGTGCTAAGGACCAGCCAAAGGCATTTGTCCAATGCTGCATTTTGTTCCTAAGGAAGAGATCTGCTGGGAACAGGCAAAGCCACCTAGAAAAAGTTACTCCTCCAGATTCAGTCATTTCACTGAGTCTGTTTTAAAGAAACCTGGGAATAAACCAGCATGGGTGGCTGAACCATCTGCTGTTGAGCCCAGAGGCAGTCTTGAGCAATTGAGGCTATGAGTTCTCATTCAGAGAATGTTTACACCCCACTCCCTACTGTCCAGAAAAACATTTCAGAGATAGTTTCAAGGTACTTAGATCAGAGGCTGCAAGCAGAGAAATAGCCACACCATAAATCTCAAATGGTACTAAGTAGCTCAAATGTTTATTAAGATTCTCATGTGGGAATCATAAGCTGTGTTGAGCATTATGAAAACATTGAAAGCAGTACTTGGGTTAGCTAACACTTAAGTCACTTTGGAAAAGCCTTTGTTAACTGAAATGACTACAATATTGGCACATCCTTAGGTTGCAAGATTTTTCAAGAAAGAAAATACCCATTTGACAATACTCTCAGTAACTCACAGTATCTGTGCTTGCAAGAGCCATAGCACTCCAATGTCCAGCTGGGATTTTACTCACAAAGTTGGAAGTAAGTATTGCTAAAAATAGGATGTCAAATACTGTCAAAAAGATGATTATTGAGTAGGCCCAATAAAAAATAATTATTTGGTTTTGACCAAGTGTTACTTTTGCTCATGTCACAATTAAAGCAGGCAATTCTCAAGAAATGTAAAAGTATATATTTCAAACAAACCCCTCCCAAACTAAAACTGCAAGGTCTCACAGAAATCTCTCTATATGCTGTACTTACTTTGCCATTTTTTGTTCTTCTTGATTCTTCCCTTTAATTATTTCAAACTTTCATTCTTGAAGTAACTTTTCATACATGCACATTCTCTGCCCATCATTTACCACCTACCTTCCTAAAATAATAATTAAGGGGAGATTTATGTCTAATTTGCTGAAATCATTGTATTCATTATTTTCCAGTGAAGAGCATAACAAAATAAATAAAAACAAAGCAAAAGGTGATTTTTACTTCTATTTTTTTAATTAAAAGAATGTGGGTTTGGTTTGGGTTTTTTTTTAATTCCTCAGGTCACTATAACTTTTGTTATCACAGACTCTGAGGCTATGACAGCATTTTTAAAAAGCATCTTCTAAATAAGTTAAAATCATGCCATGCAACAAACTGAAATGAAGCAATGAATCACATCTCCCATGGGTATAAATCTGCAAAATTCCTTTCAGGTCAGTTGTTTTATACTGATCTGCCGAGAAAGTGGTCGTGGGGAGGGCTTAATCCCCTTTTGCATCATTCTTGCAAATGATGCTACGCTCCTATCCTCTTATCATCCCTTTTTGACTGGTAAGACTTAAAGTCAGAAATATTTTCAGGAAGTTTTCATAATGCTGGTGACACTTCAAACATGCTAGAGGGGGCTGAGAGAGAGAGATTAACAAAGTAACTATATTTGTATGCATTAGCTCAAAAAGCAATTAGCTCCTGTAACAGGAGCCCTAACAGATTGGTGCCTAGCAAGACTATATATGACTAATTCTGTGTGACTGTATCAAGAAGAGCAGTTTGCCCACCAGAGAAGCTAACATGTTGCTATATAAGAAGCAATTCACTTTGAATTCACATTTTTAAGCTTGCAGCTGCTCTCAACATTTAGGGATATTTTTTTAGTTTTCTGCTTCCTTTTTTCATAATTATTTTTGACAACTCCGTCCCTCCTACTCAGCCCAGTGCAAAGCAATGCAGTGGAAAAAGCATTGTACTTCTACCAAGTAAATGGGTAGTTGTATAATTTCTTGTCTGTCTAACCCTTCTCCTCTTCCTCCTCCCCCAGGAAGCCCCAGATCCAAGATATAACAGAGGACCAAACCAGAAGATTCAGTCTCCCAGAAAAGAACAGTAGAACTATATTCACTTCAGTGACAGCAACATCTGGCTTTATGTTAAAGCATTCCTCGCCTCCTATCCACCCCCAGATTCTCCTTGGTGTAAAGTGACCATCCCAGACAGATGCATTTGACAGTTTCCCCTTACCATTACTTCGGACTCTAAGATTGGCTAAAAGCAGAATTATTTTGCACATGGTCCAAACTAGGCCACATCCGAGCTTACTTTACAATGGTTCTTGTTTTGATGAGACTGCTTCTTGCTTCAGTGGTATCTGATACTGTGGTAACACTGAGGAATCACGAGAGGTCTTGAGAGTTTGTCCTTGTAGGTTTCCTGAAGGCTGGGCCTCTGGTCCTTGACAGGAGGGAGATGGAGGATGAGTGAAACCCTGCAGGGCTTCAGGCACAGCTCAGCAGCAACCCAACCACCACAGCTGCAGGTTAAATATCTTTACCCTCCTGCCCAGTGGACCACCTTACCCATGTCTGAAGTCACACATTTTGTATCAGCTTTACATTACCTTCCCAGAGACAGCCTTAGAACACAGATGCGTGACTTCCTACCTAACTGAGGCGTGAGAAAATTACACAACTCCTCTTCTTCGGCTTCCCTTTCAGTAATCCTATCAAATATTTTCAAGTCTTCAGCTCAAGCAAGCAAAAAACACCTGAGGCAAGGCCTAAACTACTGATTATTAGGTTTCCCTGTAACACAGCTTATAAGTTTCTCACAAGATTAATTGTATCTTAAAAAAAAAAAGAAAAGCAGTACAGGAAAACTCCTGGTGTAACCTGACACATATCAAAGGAGTGCAGGAATTGATGAACAATACAAAGGCTAAAGATCAATTGCTTTGAGAAGAACTGATGAGATCATTCACTTATGAAACAGCAGCCTTGACAACAAGGATCAGGTGTCCCTGAACCAGTTCCTGAAGTGTAACCATACCAGGTAATTAACATCAGCCCTGAGAGAGGCTAACATTTCTGTTCAAATTACATTGCTTTCTTCTATCTGTGAGTTTTCTGCAGGCTCAAGGCACAGTGGAGCAGAACAACAGGGAGTGCAGTTACTATACAGGTTTCATCGTCTGCAGAACACGCTGCTACCTAGTAGTAGAAAAGGCAACAAACAGACTGCTGGAGGGTCACTAGGAAATAAAAAAAATTAAAATTTAAAAAAAAAAAAAGAAGAAGAAGCCAGAGCTGAAGCACTGGATGTGCTTGCTATTATGACTTGGCGCAGAAAACAGAGAACTTTCCAGGGCCATTTGCAGCCTTTGCTCTCTGGAACACAGAACAGAGCCGGCTGAGTGGGCTTGCCATGCCCTGTCACACTATTCGCAGCAATTTTTCCTGTTTTATCCTCTACTTTTCTGAAAGGGAGGGTAAAAAAACCTGTCCCAAACACTCTTCAAAAATATAGAAAATGCCAACTCAAAACAGTGAAAGTAATTAAAACCTAAGGCCAGCTTAAAAACCATGTTGGAAGTCATACAGCTGCAGCCTTCAAAGGCTTGCTTTTTTCTGGAGAGGGGTGGAGAAGAGACCTTTGATTTAAAAACCACCACCACCAGCACCACAATGGATCATTTGATCTTTTGGTTCCTCCTGTTTTATTTTAATTAATGTTTCAAAGTACCGATTTAAAGTCAATCCAGCTTTATTAAAGGTTCATTGCAGGATTAAGAGAGATTTGAAACCAAGCCCAATACAGTCAGCAGAGACAAGCTGAAAATGGCCACTCAACAAATAAAAAGCATAACATGCTGGTAGTGTTTTGAGCAATCGCCAATAAAGTCAGGCAGCATTTATAAATACTGTGTCATTTTTTTTTCCTCTGGCAGTGAAAATCTTTTAAACTCCTAGCTAATAGGCTTTTGTGCCACTTGTGAAAAGTTTCTTTTCATTTTCTTAAGAGAGCATTCATTCCTTTTAGGTTATTATTAAATAGGATCCTGTATATATGTACACCAAGTACACTGCCATTGCCCAACCTAAATGCAACGTGTTAGCAACATCATGCCATTGATTTCACTCTTTTGCCAGACTTTCAGGTTCAGAAACATCACGATTTCCTAGTCGAAGGGGGAGCCAAGGCTCTGAAATACCCAAGACTGCACACTCCTCTCCACATGTACCATGTACAGGACACAGAAGGAGCAAGGCCTGTGAAGACAATGAGCCCATTTTAAATCTTGCAGAAGCAGACACCTTTCTAACACTTCCAGATAGATTGCAACCAGTTGACAGCCTGCCTTGGTGGTATTAGAACTCTGTCTAGGAACTTATTAGTATTTAAAATGGATCATGTGCCGACCTATTTTTTTCCTTCTCCGTTAGAAGTGTAGTAAATCTGAGATCTTTTATGAAAAAGCACTGTGGTTTTTTTGTCACAGGTATCAAAAATGTCCCTTTCTCCCTTCCAGAGGCAATGTTATCGAAGTCACAATGCTGAATTCCTCAGACCAGATCCAAAGTACAAGTTCTGTTCTTCTGGCTTTTGCTGGTTTTGAGAATGCAAGGGAGAGGCACATCAAAACTTCACATGTGGTGTAACACCTTGGAAAGCACTATTCCCTTTCCACCATTTCTTCAATCGACATGCGGGAAAAGAGGAACTGCCCTGTGTGAGGTCTGGATCCATGGTAACGGAGCCAGGGTATTTTCAGGAAAGAGTGTGTAGCACAACAGTGTGAGCCCTGGGGTTGCTGTGCAGCAGGTCCAGGAGGCGCCGGCATGGCTCCCAGCTCCTCTGCTTCGTTTGGCACAGCTACTTCCCTCTCGTTCAAATGGACAACAGTTCACAGCTGTGGATGTATTACCCTCACTCACTTTTCCCCTGAGAGTGTGTCTGCAGAGGCTATCGGGGGCCTCCAGTACATTAGTGCTGCTACTAAAGCAAGACACTACTTACAGAAATGTATTTCAATCCTGACTCCTGCAGACATGCTTAGGCTACTTTTGTCCACTTAATGATAATATAATCTAGGGCCCAGCTGGTGTAAGCCAGCACAGAAGCAATGAGCCTAAGGAAACAGTGCCAATTTACCTCAGTGAGGATCTGGCCCAGGGGATTCATAATGGATGGGGTTGTCTAGTCAAGAAGAGGTTGGAACAGCTCGGGATGACTGCATTTCTCCCCCACTTTCACAGTTCAGACGGCTTCTGCCAAATGGTATGAGCAGCTGGACATCTCTTTCAAATCCATATTTAATTCCCTAAAGCTGCATTGAAATGAAGAATCCTACTCACACGAAAAGAAAAAATCAATATTTTGCACTGCTTTAGCTTCAAATTTTAATGAACAAGGAAGGTGCTGAGGTAGTGTAGGAAGAAATCACATAATCAAAGATACAGAGTCTCAAGGATGAGAAAAACAAGGAAAAAAAGGCATTTTAAAACATTTCCTTTGTTTATTGCTTATGACATAAATTTATTTATTAAACAAATTTAACACCTTTTTTGCTCAAGAGTGAGTAGTAGTAGAAAAAAATTACAGGCTGAGAATTGAAATGACTGCACAAATTAAATGAGAAAATATGAGTTATTGTCATTCATGATATTGCCATCCATAGACAGAGATACTATGAATATATCAAACTGCTTGAATTGGGATCAGATTATTATTAAGATTAATCTCTTTACTTGCATTTTCTCTTTCAGCACAAAGTTAAATAAATTTCAAATCAGTGAATAAACATAGCTGTGGGTGGAAAATAGAGGTCTTTTTAAATTCTGATTGAAATTTGCTTTTTCACCTTCTTAATTTAAGCAGAAGAAAGTCCTCTTCAATACTGTTTGGTGCTAAAAAATTAATCAAATACAGCTGAAATGCACCTTAACATAGGAAGTGGAATACAGGAAAGAAATAATGATGTCAGGTAGTGTTATTGGTTTTGTTGGGACTATCTAAATAGTATGAGGGTACATTACATTATGGAGTGGAACAGAATCCAAGTAAATGTAGTGTCTTAAATTATAGTTGTAAATTCTAGTCTTAAGAATCTGTTTTGAGGTCTCGCAAGTTGAATTTTCACTCTTGTTAAAAAAGGCACTGTAAAGGTATGTCCCACTGGATTTTGTTTACAGACTTGAAAAGAAAAACAACCTGAAACCCCCAGGTTTCACCCAACTAGGTTAACATCTGGTTTAGCATACAGACATTTCTGGAATTTTTGCTAGCACTAAATACTAATATGTATAGTAAATACTAAATACTAAATACTGTCCATTAAATGGACAGCTGATCTTTACTAATGGGTCACATTTTAAAATTAACATCACTACACCTTTTTAATTTTCATTGGTAGTCTAAATCAGAATAAGAAATTTTACCCCTTAACAACAGACATGTAAGCTTCCATATGCTCACCTGAGGCTATAAAAAATATTGAGACTTGTTTTACAGACGGATCAAACCCTAAAAGCCCAAATAACTCAATAACCAAAGATAAGATGATATGAATCTCACTTTCTCTTTTTGACCTTTTAAAGTTTGAAAGTGGTATCTTTCCTCTTAAACCAGTAGTTCATCTCTAGAAATAAACACCGGGAAATAGTTTTTCAGAGAAAGAGGCTCAATTTCTCAATCAGATGCAACTACACTGATATTTTCTGCAGTTAAACAACATCAATTCGAACTCCACCACTAAATAAACTGAAGGTGCTTTCTGTTGTTAGGAAATAACTTTTACTAAAAGCTATATTATATAGGGTACACATACCTTATATACCAAACATATTTGAGCAAATGTGCCTGGGCAAGTCTTTCAGAACTTGTATTGGTCTGGTATACAAGGGATTCCTAAGACTGCCAGAGCTGGTGTGGTTTTGAAAGGTAAAACTGCCTAACCATCAGGCAATGAGAAACCAGATTACCTGCTTGACACTGCTTCAAGGACGATGTGCATGCCCTGTTCCAAATTAAACTTCAAAAGAATACCATAATCAAACAAACTGAACGTATGAGGTATCCAAGGACAGTACAACAAAAGGCAGCTTTGCAAGGACAGAAAGAAAGAAAGAAAGAAAGAAAGAAAGAAAGAAAGAAAGAAAGAAAGAAAGAAAGAAAGAAAGAAAGAAAGAAAGGAAGGAAGAAAGAAAGAAAGGAAGGAAGGAAGAAAGGAAGGAAAGAAGGAAGGAAGGAAGGAATGGGAAGCAATATAGTCAGCCCTCATGGGCAAAAGAATGTAAACTCAGAAGGGAAGAGAAAATTGAGGTATCCAAGTGTATTTCAACAAGGTAAAAAAAAGTGGGGTGGGTTTTTTAATTAATTGCGTAGGCAAAAATTCTATACACCTCCAGACCCATATGGACAAATCGGTTGCTCTTCTAAAGGCTTCCTTCACAGTTTAGAGAAAAAGAGGAAAGTCAGAGCTGTGAGTCACCTGTGTAATACTCCAGTAACTGCAGATTCTGAAGATTTCCCACCTCTGGTGACTGCTCACACCAATAGGAAACAATCTTTTTCCATTACTGTCAGTAGGATAAGATTCATGCTAGATCTCTAGAGAATCTAGCCTTGCCAGGCAAGCATATTACTCTATGAGTGAATTTTGGGGGGAAAAACAAAAAAAGAAATCTAGAAAGCAGCATCAGTGCAACTGCATCCAAAAATTATTTTTAATGCTGGTTGAGTCCAAGAAAATCCAATTTGGAGGAGTGCTGGGTATTCCCTGTGTATGTCTGAGGTTGGTGAGAGCATGACTAAACATGTTAGTTTTTCAAACCTAAGCATCTCAGTCAAACCAGAAAAAACAATACCAAGAGTCTGAAAACTGCCCCTTCAGAAGGGAGATATGTGGGTGGGGGTCAGGTATCTTTGATGCAGGCCAGATGCAGCACAGGAATGTGCAATATCCTGCTTCCTTCAACACCAGAAAAATCAACGGGCTAGAGATCATCTCCCTGCTCACAGCTCCAATCCTTCCAGCCAAAAGGATCTCCACAGAGAGGACCTATCTCCAGGGAACTGCTCCAAGGCTGTGCCTGGCCATCTGTGCATCTGCATTTTTTTTTCTTCATTTTTTTCCTTGGAGGATAAGTTGTTGTTGTTGTTGCAGTTTTCTCTCTCTGACTCCATATTCCACCACTCAAATAGCCCTGTGCCAGTCCACCCTGTGCCAGTCCACCCTGTGCCAGTCCACCCTGTGCATAGTCCTGAGAGGTGTTGGGCACAGCTTTAGTTTGGAGACCAGTCCCATGCCATAAAACAATTTAAGTTTTTGCACTCAGTGTAGTATTTATAATTACCTGCTTCTGTCTGCCTAAGCCTTGATGCTGCTGGGGATGTAGCAAGCACTTGCACTGGGCATTTAGCAAGCACTTGCACAGGCCCCTCCCAGGCTGCAGGGTACTGCAGGGTACTGAGCAAGCAAGGCAGCTGCCTCAGACCTCCATGATCTGCCTCTGCAACCAACATGAAGCTCTCTGATGAATTCTAACTGCATTCAGAGCACTCATAAAGATTGCACACATATAATCTTTAGCATTCTGCAGCTTAACACTCTACCTGTAAAGCAGCACTCTTATACATCAAACTTCCAGAGACTGTGGGACAGTAACTTAAATAATATTGGTGAAGTACACAGAAATGTTATTATCAGTAGCAGAGCCCACACAGAAATTAACATTTGTTTACTCAGAACAGGCTTAGCTCTGAAGGTACAGCAAACAAAGGGCATTGAACACTGAAGGCTATCGATAAAGGAAAAATAAATATGGCCACTCCCTCACCACCTCTTGCATTGAGGAACTAGGAGCAAAATATGAAGTGATGAATAATTCAAACATCTGTTATATCATAGATGTGCAAGGATAAATTCTACACTGAATAGAGACTATGTTCTTAAAATTCTTTTTTGTTCTTTTTTCTTAAATTTTCCTACTTCCACGGTATTTAAATTTTGGAAATATTGCTTTAAATGCAATGCAAATAATACTTACAAAATATATTTTGCAAATTCAGTTACTTAGTAACGGGATATGATGAATTTCACCACCCAGATTGTCAACCAGTAGTCCAACACTTGCAGACACCCTTTTGCAGGAAAGTCGTACAAATGCCAGATAGTCATATTCCATTTCCTACATTTGCATAATTAAGACTGAACATAACCAACCATTCAATAATCTCAAGAAATATAGAAGAGCTCAATGAAGAATAGAAACAGCAAGGAAATGTCAGTGTCTGAGGGAGAAATTAAGGGAGAACACTATAGGAGGATGGGGGATACAAAGTAAGCAAGCAAAACAGAAAGTCAATTTTTTTCCCTTCCTCTGCCAGCTGCATACCAGCTCTAACGAGAGCAGCAGCTAAGTAGTCCTGCCAGCCCTCCAGGTTGGAGACAGATATGATGACAAGGAATGTGAGAAATGAAGCACTGCTGCTGCTGTTACATCTGCTTGAAAATCTGACATCAGCCTCCTTTCAAAGCTAACTAACCCAGCAATTTTTGCAGCTATTAACAGAACACACTTGGTATCATTGAACTCAAGGTGTAGGAAGAATCAGACCCAAATCCATCCAGTCTAACAGCTGGATTGTTTTTATTTTACCCCTTAAGATTTTGCTGTCCATACCTTTTGATAGAGGTTGTTATTTTGGTTTTTTTTAATTAAGTCCACGTCATTAAAAAGGGTAGAAAACAACAACCGTGAGCATGGTCTCCAAAATGTAAGAAAATTATAAAAACTTTGGCCTTCATAAAAGATAGGAAAAAATAAAATGAATGAAGACAAAAAGTGGAAAATGAATGGCTGTGATTGGGAGTCCCCAGCTCAGTATGCCTGTCACTAGTAGTGCATTACGCCATAACAAAAAAATCAGCAAACTGGAAATTCCTCCTGCTGTGCACAAATGAAGCCAGAAATTACTGTCCCTGCTGCCTGTACAGAAAACATCAACCTCTACGTGATGCTTCACAAGCTGGGTATGTTTGGGTAGCTCTAGACTACAGAGCATGAGCAGCAATTTTCATGATTCAGCAGCGCACTTAGGCACAACGTGGTTTCATTTCCATTCTGATGTGGATCCTGTTAAAATATCTTTGAGCAACCACAGGAGGACCTGAGATAGCCAAGGGGAAAATTATAATAACAATTTTTTGAAGTTCCAGACAGAAAAGGACTGAATGCCACTCACTGATTTAGTACAAAACACTAAGGGAAATTACCATTTTCATAATGCTCTTATTCCCACCAGTTGTTCATATTTTTCCCAGAGCTTTTTAGAGGCAGAATGATGCCTTTCTGGTCAACAATTCTACAACTTCCTAATCTGTACTTTGTGTGAACAACTGTTATTAATATAACTGCAAAATATCACGGTCTTTTCTTATGATGTAACTTGGCATTAGGCATTATGAGATTATTATTAAGGAAAATTTATTGCCTTCCAGTATGGTTGCCACAAGTAAGGTTATTGAACTCTTATACTACCTGATTGTATAAAGTGCAACAGCAAGCTTTACGTTTTGTGCAGGATGCACAAAGGGTTAAAGACAAAATTTAGACTATTGAGCACAAATTGATATTGTAATGTTACCCATTCTGTGGTTTAGTGTCAGACCACAATCTGGAAGAGAAATTTCAAAGACTTTTTCTTTGATCTAATTAGAAAATAGACAGTTTTTACCAGCTGGCAAGATTTCTCCCCAAATAAATTTCAAATAGAACCAAAAGAATGTCTGGCTGTAGAAACAAATGAAGACATCATCACTTTTTGTAAGCAAGTCAGAGGCTGTATCTTAAATAAGGGACAACAAGAGAAGCTTAAACAGAGCAAACCAAAAAATAAACAGTAGTAAATGACCAGGATTAAGATGATATTAACCCCAAAATTATAAAGGGCCTCAAACAAACTGCTGGAAAAAAAATAACAGTTTGTAATCTCTCTTCTATTAGTCCTTTCATCTGATGAGTGAGAGGCGGCAAACCGCATGTCAATTTTTTAAAGGATTTTCACAAGCGAGCTGCAGACTTCTGATTCTGGCCATATCTATGCTGGGAAAATTAGTAGAAACTATAGTAAATAACAGAATTAGTAGACACGTGGATAAAGATTATATATCTGGGGGGAAAAAAAAGCAGGAGTTTTCACATGGTTCTGCCTAGCAAATTTATGGGAGCTCTTCACAGGGTCAACAAGTACATTCAGGTGGCATAAACTACCTGGCTTTCTAAAGGTGTGCTTTTTTAAAAGTGCACTTTCAGCACATTTTCAAAAAACTGAATAGTTGTGGCGTTGCATGGTGGATACCTCGTTAAAAGTCAGGAAACACAAAACAGAATAAAAATAGAACAGAACAAGATCATTAAGATCAAGAAAAATCTTATGTTGATGCTGCTCCATATAACGATGATCAACCAGAAAGGACGTGAGCAACAAGCTGAAAACGTCTGCTGATTATATGAACTGATTCTGAGCAGGAACAGGAGAGAATGGTGATGAAAGTGTGCAGAGGTGCTTTGCACGGTGCATAATGAAAAGACAGTTTTAGTTCAGTGGAGAGAAATGTAAAGAAATGTAAAGAAATGCACAAGGGGAAAAAAATTCCTAAATTTATAGACAAAATCATGGTCTCTGAGCTGACTATTAAGAAAAAAATTGAAAACAAAACATTCCACTGTAAGGAAGCAGGGTTCCCTACATATTAAACTCTGTAATTCTGTCTCTGCATTTTAAAAAGGACATGGCAGAGCCAGAATAAATGCATGAAAAAGATAATTAGAAATGTGAAAGGGCTTCCATAGAGGTGATGACTAAGTGGAGTAAGACTCTCATCTGGCTCAGAGGGAATCCTGGGGAATTAAGATAAGGGTCTCTAAAGCCATAAGCAGCAGGAAGAAGGCACATAGAGGTCAACCATTCATATATTTTTTTAACTGAAGTACTAAATGTCATTGAAAACACTGAAGGAGGAGGCTTCAAGACAGAGGTAGTGCTTCACTTAATTGTTGTTAACTATTGGAATGCCTTGACAGAAAGGCTTATGGACCCAAAGTTTACTTGGCTTGAAGAGAATATTAGTCAAGTTCACATGAGGGAAATCCCTCAAGAATTACTATCTGTCCAGAAACCACATCTAGCTCATGTCTTTCTCAGGGTATTCAAGGAGTAAAAATCCCTTTCCCTCTGCTACCTGTGTCAGACAACCTGGAAGTTGATAACAGACAGATTTGTCTGAGGGGTCTCTCCAGAGACCAGCACCAGCCAAAAAAATTATCTTTGGAGAGCAGCAGGAGAGTAGAGGTATTTTGATATGTAATGCCCTAGGACTGAGGCAAGGATGTTAGAAATCTGCATTTGTGATAGAATAAGCTGAAAAAATTAACAAACTCTGGCAATACTAGGATTTTCTATGAGGTCAAGGGAAGATGGGACACGTTCCTGGAGGAACACCACTGCATGCTTGTCCTGTCCTTATATTCTTAGCAGTAGATATCTGTCAGTGGATATAGCAAACAGAGCTAAGACACAACTTTGGTCAGACCTGCTACAGGTATTTTGTTTGGCCTGAACTCTGTTTTTATGGCATCATGCAAGCAGGCAGTGACATGGCTTAAAGTGCAGCCCCCTGCTCCTGGGGCTTTGACTGCTGAGCTCAGAGCCAGCTTAGGGAGAGCACAGCTGCTGACTTTGAAAGCTGCTGTGGAGAAAACCAGAAGCCCCAGCAGACACTGCTCCTCCTTCCCTTGGGAATGGCTTTGGGCTAGGTTGATGCCCTTCCCCTCTGCCTGAGCTATGTTGCAGTCGTGTTATGGCCATGCCTGCACCGGGCCGTGTACCCCACTGATCAGAGCTCCTGCTCCTGGCCCACAGGCTGACTGCCCACTGCACCCTGGGTCCTTTCTTGTCACCATGTGTCACTTGTCTCCTGGTGTCCACTGGCCCTCAGCTCTCCCTTGTCCTCTGCCCAAGCCCTTCTCTGCTTAGCTTGCTGGGCATGCTGGGTCTGCACTCAGCCAGGGATGGCACAGCCCCTGCAGCCCGGGAGCACCTGCCATGCCCTGCCCATACCCCATAGCCCATGCTGTACCCCTACACAGAGCAGCAGTGCCGAAGTTTGATCAGTATCTTCTGTTAATACCTACCCTGGGTCAGAAGAACACGTCGATAAAACATGAGGAATCTGAACAGCCAGGAAGACTGCAACAGCATCTTTTGTCCTTAAAAGAAGTATTTCCTAGCACAGTGTCACAATTCAGAAGAGCTTCATTTATGTAAAGATATCTACTGTGAAATTCCATTGATTGCATAATACAACACTTCCTTTTGGAATTGGCAGCTAAAATGTATGAAGCCCTTTATTGTAGGAGACTTGTGTCCAAAGTTAGTATAGAGGAAAAGTGGAAAGGAGGCTAAATACAGGCTGTTCTCTTTTTCTTTTCTGTGCTCTTAGAATAATGTTCCTCATTCCTGTGCATTTCTTCCTCCAGAAGCACTGCAAGAAATGACTGAAACTGTCTGCTCTAGTAGGAGAGCAAAATTGCAAAGCTCTGGCTCTGAACACAAGTGTAAAACTGCATTGAAAGCCAAAAAAAAAAAGAGGGAAAGGGGAAAAAACCCTCAATTGACATTTTCTTTTTTGCTTGGTTCATGGCAGTACATATTCCACTAAATAATATATTGCATTCAATTTTAAAATACTGCAATTTTCAAAATGTTGGATCCTTCATTCTGGTTTGCATACCAGTGGCGTTCATTTATTTGATTTTTTCCATACTTATGAAAATTTGAATTTTCCTTTTTAGTTTTATCATGGGAATCTTAACTCATTTAGTCAGCTGATTCCAGGAACTGAGGTTTTAAAAGTAGAACATTAAACATTGAACAATTAGCAAGAAGTCTCTAAGAGCTGGCAACAATTAGAACTGCAAGGGCTTTTGGTTTTAGCTCTTTAAGTTTTACAGTTTGGAATCAGTATAGTTCCATCATCCATAGTATGATGGAAACAGTAGAAGGTTTTTGATACTGTCTCCCAAAACCTCTCATCTTCAAACTAGGATTCCTATAAAATAGTGCAAAAAATTTTAAAAAAGGGCTTTTTTGAAAAATACCTGCTATGTGCACACGTGCTTAAACCTGATCAGACATTTCACCTTTCTTACTTTCCCCACCCCTTTGGCTGATTTGTTTAATTGTCTGTTACCATTAGTTTTTTTCATGCCTTGGTAAAATGTTGCTGGCATCCAGCCAGTGAGTGCAGAGTTGGAGAAGGTTTTTCCTTTACAGACAATTTAAAGTATTAATTCTATGAAGTCAGGTCTGCATACATTATAAAGATTAGAAATTAAAAATAGACTTGAACAGTTTGCTCTTCACCCAAAAATCTCCTTTGTGTTTAAAAAAGAAAAAAAAAATACTGACTATTAGGAAGACAATCAGAGTAAAAGACAAATTTCAGAATAGGCTTAATTTTAATACCTGGTATCACTAGAATTAATTCCGCTTGAATCCTATCAAAACCAGAATGAGATTTCAGGTAAAGCTTTCTGAAATAAAGTTATGTATGCAATTATGATAAATTACACGAAAGGAAAAACAGAGGTTTTTATTAGTAAACCTTGCTCTCCTTCAGGCATTTCTGCAGGTCAGAACTAAGATGTGTCTGGTCTCAGGAAAAGCTGCTGCTGCTAACTCAGATGAGCAACACAGGCTCCTTTCCAGTTACATTTAGATGTGAGTTCACCTCTAGTAGCAACTTTCTGTTCTTTACCTTTTGTCTTCTGTTGCTAAGTGATATTTGCCTCTTTGTTTCATCCTGCCTCTTGAGTTCAAATGAGAAAGATAGGCTCAACCTCTCGTGAGCATAACTGTGAATGGTGTTTAGCAACTGTTTCCTTGTCATTACCCTGCAAGGAGAAATTCAGGTACCTGATTTTCCATTTACAATGCCAAAACCTAAACATTATGCCCTCATATAGTCTCTCTCACTCACTATCTTTTAAACCACATATTAACAAGACTAAAAGTTTCTTTCCAAAGAAGCCTTGGAGCATTTTGGCTGGCTTACATAGGGGTTGATTTCTTCACATGCAACAGAAATACCATAATAATCAATCCACTAAGGGAGAAAAATTAAATATTCCCCCAGCTACTCCACTTCTAAAGGATTCCAGCAGTTTCTGAATTTAATTACTGACAAGTTTAGATATGCTGGGAGATTCCAGGGCTGATTTTATGCACTTTTCCCTGAACCTCTCTTGTCAGACTTTCTCACAGTTCTTCATAAATGAAGGCCCCGATTGTTTAGACTAAATTGGAACATTGTGTTTACGTCCACACAGTATAACACTAAACATAAACAAAATCACATGAAAATTCTTGGTATGAGAAAAGAAGACATATCTGTTTTATCAAAGAGCACATAATTTATCTTAACATGCATAAAACAATATTGCTATTTAAATCCAAACAAATTACACTGCAATGTAAAAGAATATACAGATTTATTCTCAGTAAACCAAGTGAGCACTGATTTTTTCCACCAAGTATTTAGACAATTTACTGTGGTATGAATATGTTCAACACTAACCCAAAATTCAAGGCCACTGCTGAGGCTCAGTTGCACATAGCAAAGACCATTGAGCAAACTTGCACGAAGTCAGCTATATCAGTGCATGTATTTTCCAAGCTGGGGGATGTTTGTGTGCACACGGGACCTCTGAATTTGAACTCAGAGTTCCCAGCTACACAGAGCTGGCAGCTCTTGGCTTTTGAGTACTGTAGCCTGAAGTCAAATAAATTGTTCAAAGACAATGTAGCTGCACATTCATGCTCAGCTACAAAGGTCACATGCTTGAGATGCAGAGATCCAAGGAAAAGACTGAACAAGAGTTTGTGGTTGGAAGGAAAGTTCTTGAAAATATTTTGTCTTTACATTCATAGCAGAATACTCTTGAGTAGAGACATTTCCCTTTTATTGTAATTAAAAGCACTTCATCATGAAACACCTGAAGTTTCTTAAAATTTAAAAGTAAGATTATTAAAATATTCTCTTTACCAGAAAAAATTAACATTTCTCTTCACTCTTTCCAATATCATTATAGAGCAGTCCTCTTTGTTCTTTTCCTTGTACTTAAGTAAAAATGCTGAGCAGTGGAAGATCACAATTAAACAGATACTCAACTGCAAAACTGAAAGAATGATTTCCTGATTCCTTCTCCACTCATCCTCCCATTCTTAGTACAGCTGTGGTCCACACACCACCAGTAATGACATTTGTGGTCTACTGGTGTTTGAAACTCCAACAAGTGGCAATGACACTCAGGAATCATAGAAAGGCTGGGGTTGGATGTGTTAATCTTAGACACTTGTTAGCTTGCTCTGTCTGGTAAATAAATTGTCGGCAAGCACATTATTACCAGTGAGTTACTGAAAACACTAGGAATAAGTGCAAAACTTCATGTAGCATAAACACAGGAGGATTTACAGGTGTTATTCTTTGCTAACCCCTGCAGTGACATTTTCATCACCAAGAAAAAGAGGTCTAAATGGATGTCTCTCAATGTCACTTGTGACTTGAACCAAACCATAATTAAACAAGCACTTTCAACTCTGAAGAATCAATGAAGCATGCAGACACACACCACAAGAGAAAAACCAAACCATATGTCTGTATTTTGGGGCATTTTTACAAGATGCTTTAAATACCTACTATGGGGTTATTACAAGGAAACAAACAACTGAACACAAAAGGATTTTTTTGTTGCAAGAGTAAAACTCAAATCCTTTGCAATTACATTCCCATGAATGAGAACTCATAAATCATTGCTGTACTTCCAAAGACCTATATTTTCAGCCTATGACACTGTGTTTTACCCTCAATACACAAATACACCCATGAATCTATTTGGAGGCATTGGAAACACGCTTATGCATGTGCAAGCATGTTTCGGGTTTAATGAGCAGTGAAAAATTAAGTGACAATGGCAACACATCAACACAGTCTATAAACTGTATTTGGGAATGTACATGCACTGTAAGGGCAGTGCTACACTACTAATTGAAACAAAAATAAACAGCTTCAGTACATACTTCCCCACACAAAAATACCTCATTGACGGCCTTAATGTTGTGTGAGAACACCGTATTTAGAAAACAGCAAGCAGCAGAGAACTGTTCTGCAGAGGCAGCTCCTCTGAGGAGCTAACTTTAGATGCAAAAGGAAATTATTTTAGCTAGATCTTACCTTGCACCAGAATTCATTCTCTGTTGATGGGAAACAAAGATTAAGTTTCAGTTTCTTTATGAAGCTAAACTGCCTTCAGCAGGAAGACCTGAGCAGGAGAGCAGACTCAAATTGGATGGAAAATCCCCATGTCACCAGTAACTGCTAGCTAGCTGGATTCTCAGACACATCCTAAGATAATTTTAATTTTTTAACACCATTAAAATTCAACCAGTATATGGCATGACCTCTCTTCACTGTGCTGTGCTAATGAGGCAAAAAAAAAGTAGAAGCTTCTCTCCACAGATCCTCATCACACAGATTCCTTGACTAGGTTTGAGGCCACCAGGTGCCCTCTTAAAAAAGGACTTTAAACAGGTGTTATCATCATGAGGATAGAGCCAGACCAGAAGATCAAGTAACTTTGCTTGAAATACATTAATTTTGTATAAAGGAGGTGTAAAATTGAGAGAGCCAGAGTTGATACAGGTCACTGAGGTGGAAGTGGAAAAATACTATGGGATAAAAAAAAATCCATCTGTTAAAGTTAAGAAACTGGGGAATGAAAGGAAAAAATAGCGTACAGATGAAAAAATGCACATTCAAATGAAAGAGTTAACAAAAGGTTGGAAATAGGGAACTACGAAAGTATTTCCTACTGGGGATAGCTGGAGAGGATATTATTCTAATTCAGATAAACATGATTATGTTCTCTTCTCCCTTTTTTTTTTCAACCCAACATAAAACAAACCACTGGACCTTTGCATTGTATTCATATGTAAATAGAGAAAACCCCAATAAAAAAAAAGGGAACCAACTTGTATATTCTTTAGGGGGAATCCAAATTACCATGGCTAGGTTGCTCAGTATATATAGCAAAGAACAAGTAAGGTAGAATTGTTTCCTTAAACAAAAGAGTTTGGAACTCTGCATGATCCCAGTTTTGAAGCTGTAACTAGGAGACATGATCTAGCATTTTAGCTACACTCAGCAGTAATTTTCTGTACTAGATGGCTTCTCATGGACTGTGACAGAGAGGGAACCAGACAAAAACTGAACACAGTACAGCCTAAGAAATGGTGCATTGGGATTTTATTGTAAAACCTGTATACCCAAGCATAGAGCAGTAAAAGAAAATAATAAAGGTGTTGGATGAAAGTGAGGTGGAACTCTCCAGTAGGCACGTACTACAGGAGATCTTAGCTAAAGAAATGGAAATGGGTATTTCCAAAGAGTACAGAAAGAGAGGTGTTTGTACACACACCAACAGAAGGTTTCCTTGTACAAAACAAAAGTAAGAAACAGAGACAGGAAGGAAATCACAGGGAATAGCTTGAGTAACAGCCAAAAAGCAGTTTCAGATCTGTGTAAATGTCAAGGTGGAGGACAGAAAGCAGGGGGATCTTACACAGAGTGCTAAAAATCAGTTCTGCAATCAAACAAAATTATGTGTGAAAGAGGGAAAAAGAGAGGAAAAGGAACAAGCACTTTGAATGAGAGTTTTACTCCCAAAAGTCATTCTTTCCACCTGTAGAAATAAAACCCAGAGTCGTAGCAGAGCTGGTAGATATGAATAACAAACTGCAAACATTAGCTGAAAGAGCAAAAAGTGCAATATGATAACTAAAACACAAGGTACAGGAAGAAGAATATTCAGAGTAAAAAGTAGTCAGATAGAGAACACTCCCAGATTAAAATTTTGTAATCTTTTTATCACTCAGTTCCTAGATGAAAATAGTTGACCAAAACATTAGAACAAAGAAGGAGGAAGAAACACTAACAAATACTCTCTCTTCCATTTTCACCAAAAGTAATGAAGACTAAAGAAAATGAAATGACTGCCAAAGGCAGGAATTAATGCAAGTAGGAGAATTATTTTTAAGGGAACATAAATAATGTTAGAAGGAAGCACACAGTGTGAAGCCTCTCAGGTGTCAGAGAGCCAGAGAGTGCAGTAGATGCATTAATTTCCTGGGTTCCCTTTAAAACTTTGCTGGCTAATTTTCCAGATCTGAGCTCTTTTGCATACAGGATTTGTCCGATGCCAGGAAAAAAACTAAGCCTCAAAAATGATAGCATCATCTCTCATAAGAAACTTTTCTTTTCCCGTGACCAGAAAAATGAAGCCTTACTGCAAGGTGAGAGAAAGAGAAATTAGTAACTATAAAGTGAATGTGTATCATGTGACTGTGGTGGCTCTGGTGCTGCCCTCACTAATAAACACAACACATGGAAACAGCCCTTTCTACAAGATCAGGCTATGTATGTTGCGCAGAAACATCATCCACAGAAATTCTTGCGGAGTGCTAGCGTGGGAGTGCTGTGCTCAATGTATCTTTCTGATTCTGTATCCTTGCCCAATATATAGCTGCTGGCATGCTATGGCAAAATCTAAATACGGAAAACAGTTAAAGGGGAAGTACTAGAAATAAGATTTAAACGGAGGCAGAAGATCTCTTGTACTAGGTCTGCCTTTTAGACTTTATTTCAGAGTTTAGCTTTCAGCACAGCTCAGAAGCTGAAACATACTGGAAAATCCTTCTCAGGTTCATTTAGACAATGATCAACAAATATCATTAGGAAGAATACGATGCCAGTTTATGTTGCTTATCAGTAGGCATGGTTGATATCAAACCAGACTACATAAATCATTTTGAAGTCTAATTTGAGGAATAGATTCTTAACAATGAACTCTTTGGATTAACAGTGAATGTTAAGGCATTCACTTAGTATGCCTCAGATTTCATCATTCTTACATAGGAGTATGTACAGTATAGCTTTTTTTTCCCTTAATTGCCATTTCACCATGTGATCCAAATGGTTTCATTGTGGTGATCCACTGGGTTTCCAAATGGTATCAAAACATTTAGAAAATGAGGGTGAGTTTTCACTCTACCTTCTGAACTGAAGAAGGAGGTTGCCAGCCTGAGATGAACATTTGGGCTATCCACACACTGACCTAAATTAGGAGCTCTTTCTGACAGCTGGAAGAATATCTGTCAAGAAGCTGAAACATATTCATTTCAAAACATTTGAAATGTAAGTGGAAAAAAACCCTGTGTTTTCTTGAACAGGAATTTACATATGTATTCTTTCCTTTACAAGTATAGGCTTAGAAATTGCCCAAGAACTAGGAACCCAGGAGATGGTTAAATCAGGACTTGAGGTTTCCAAGAAACAAATAATGACAGGAATAATCTGAAAGGCTTTCTTTTTTCTTTTTTTCTTCTTATTTTCTCCCTGAAATTAATACAGGTAAATTTTGGGGGCTTTTTAACCTAACAGTCCCCTTTAGTTTTTGAAACTAATCTGCTTGCTTGCCCTTTTTTAAAAATTCAGGTCAAGACCAATGGAGAAGACTGTATAGATGGCTGTCTTTACTTTTGAAAGAAAAGGCAGAGTTAACCAGAAATTGCTCAGAAAATCCTACTGTGAAACTCAGACAGCACGTGGGCAAGTTCAGGCTTGGTTACTTACAGATTTCCTCAGTGAAGAAAGCAGATTGGGGCTCACCATAGGTTTCCTAGCATGACGCATTTCCATGATTTGAGAAGGTTGACTCTGGCGCCACTGGGATGGCTGCACTGCAAACATAAGCCATGCCCAGTAAAGTTCCAAGCCTGGCAATTTTTGAGGCAAAAGATAAAAGGATGAAATCCTTTCCTGGAAAAAAAAGGAGCACAAGCTCTTTGGTCAATTAATGTGAGGAATAATTGACCTTAAAACCCTAAAAATGAGTTATAGAACCACTGACTGCCAAGTTTAATTACAGATGGAACAAATATTATGGAAAAGAGGAGTTTCCTTTTCTGCTGCCTCTCCCTTCATACAGCACGAATAAATGAAATCAGAATATGATGCACTTTCTACATTTGCTTTTTTGTCAGTAATAAGTGACATATAGTCATACATCGTGTAGAACAAACATGGGATAGAGATTTTCCACTCTAAACAAAAATAAAAAAAAATTATATCTTTTGTAAGCGCATACAAAAGATAAAATAAAAATGCTCTGGAAGGTTCTTTTCCTAGAAAGGGCACACAGTGGTTACTGCTACTACCATCCAGGGAAAGGCTGAGTTGTGTCTCTACATGAAACTGCTCCATGCACACTACATCTCTTCCCCAACTTCTCCTCAGCAACAGGAAGAATGTACTAAACTTTCTCCAACACCTCTGAAAAAGTATGCTCATTTACGTGTGGGTGTCTCATCCTGATCTATTTTACCTGACCTTGCTGTCCTAAGAAGCATTATTCCAATGCCTAATAACTGTAGCACCCCGAAAATTCTGGTGATGGTTGAAATGGGTTAAATAGCCTTTGGTGAACCTTACACAATAAGGAAAGAAATTGTCAATGAGTCATGTCTGTCTGAGCAAAATTTGATATTGTACAGATATGAAGATGCACATTTATGGTACTGTTTTGGCATTAATAGCAATTGAGCATCCCCAGGAAAAGACAACCTACTATGGGAAATTAAGGATCACAGGACTTCAGTCTCTTTTTCATCTCTGGCTGACAAGGTCCAAGTCATATGGCTTTATAAATTCTTACTGATCTCCATCAACACGTCTCTTTGATGTTTAAAGTCTCAGCTGGAGTCACATTTGTAAGCCAATAGCTCGTTTCAAAATATTTATGTCCTTTGACTCAAAGTTCAAAACAGGGCAAGATTCACTTTGCATAATCACTTTGAGCAAGCACAGTATTTCTTTTACAACCGTTTGAGGGACAGGCATGTTGTGTATTTTAAGACACTATACCTCATGCAACTTTTGGCACTGGTGCCAAAGAACTATAACCTTTTAGTGAAAGAGAACAAAAGTGCTCAGTTCTTTGCACAGTAACCCAGTTTTTACTGTACTGAAATCAGCTTCAGTAGTCTGCAAGTTTTAAATGACAAGAATCAAGCTACAACAACACTCTGAAAATGGAAATTGTGTCCATAATTTACTGTGGCTCTAGTCTATACAAAAACTACCTATGAAAAAATTCAATGGAAAGAGATGGTGATTAAGTCAACAGAGTTCATTAGGCATTAATCTCACAGAATTTAATAAATAATTACATCCTTTCTCCACAATTTTTTAAGCCATATGTACTTTCTCTAATAGGAAACAAAATGGTGAATTTCAGTTTATAGAGCTCTCTGCGGAATGTCGATTTTATGTATATCACCACGGGTTTTGCTTTGCAAGACTTTTAGATTTATGGTTCCAGTGCCCTTCTGCTTCCTAGGTACTCTTGGCAAGATGCTGAAGCCCCCAACAGGATGTCAGTACTTCGGCTAGATGTTCCAGAGAGGGTGTGAGACAGATAGAGAGGAGGAGTAGTTCCTTCATTTCTCATCGATTTGCATAGCTCATTCTGTCTGGGCTGCAGGGCTCAGACCAGCTGCTACACAAGAGATGGCAATTGCCACACAGAAAGACACACTCCAAATCATTCCATAACCCACATTCCAGATACCCCTGCTCTCAAAGCCAGAGACAAATAGAGGGTTATATTAAACATACATGTCAGTTTCAACCTCTTTGCAGCTGAGCCCGAGTGGTGCTGCTGTCTTCTCTCTCTCATTTGCATTCTCCCATCTGTTCTTCCTTCATTTCCTGACATCCCTCACAAATTATTACACTCCTTTCTCAGTCCTCCTCCATCTCCTTCCTTCTCCTATTACAGCCTCTGTCACTGCCTTCTCACTTGCCCTTGCCTTTCCAGACTGTCACAATCCTTCCTCCTTCCCCAGCTTCAACCATCACAAATCCTTCCCTCCCTTACTCCATCTTGCTTCTCCCCATCAGCAGCAGTGCCAGGGCCCAAAGCTTCCTGAACCTGCCGACTTTATGACAAATCTATACAAATACAGCAAAAAACATGGTAGTCTATAAGCCTTATGTCACAATACATTGCAGTTTCATCTCTCACAAAGCATACATATAACCTTGAAAACAGTGGTGCAGATAAAGGATGTGTCATGTAAATGAGATGTATTTTTCCTTTATATTTCAGTTAATTATTTTTTCATGTATTGCAAAATGAAAGAAATATTTGGGTATTTTCCCAGCCCCAGAAATTTTGCAGAAAATTCTGGTGAATTTCTGGCTAGGCTATTTAAAGAGACATGGGAAATTACCAATTATCTTTCAATATTTTCAGTTTTTTACATCTCAGAACAGTCTACCACACACAACAAAACTAATGGAACATGGCTGCTTCATAAAATAAATTCCTCCACATTGTCCTCCCTATGTGAAATCCTTTAAAAGGTGAGCAGAAGATGCCTAGGCATTTTGTGATGATCCAACAGAGAACATCATGACCACTGAGGTGCCAGAGCAGGTCCACATGTGCTACAAAGACTGCTTTACACTGAAACCATCAACTACTCTTACAAGGGGCTACCTTAGAAGACTGCCCAGGTAATTAAGGATTTACCCTGCCAAACTACAAGACAGAGCTTTTAACCACAGAGAAAACTGAGCTGACAACTACAATGCTGTGATTCCTACATCTATATACTTTTATCCAACTGCAACAATCCACAGAGAAATCCACTTTTCAGGACCTGCTTCTGTTTCTCTCCTGTTGCATCCACATTCTTAACATTTCTAAAGGAATGGCATGACATAAAACCCACTGTGAAGCCAATGGGCAATTTTGTCCTTAAACTAACACGGCAGAAGAGAATTTCATGAGGATGTACAAGATCTACTTGACTTGCGCATCTCTCTGTCATTCTCTAGCAAAGACAAGTCAATTCTGTGAGGAAAATTGAAATTTAAAAATAATTGCTGTCATGCAAATTGCCCCTGCTTTATTTCAGGAAGGCTTGTTTTTATCTTGTGAGTGATCATATGAGAAGGGCCAGTGGATTGATGCTCTGTGGAACAGGTTGCAAAAATACAGAAAAGTCTCTGCTTAAGAAATTTCTTCCCTCTGTGATCTGAAGCATCTCTGGTCTGCAGGGGCCTAAAAATTATTAGGAAAAGCTAATCAGCTTATGATATAGGGGTCCACTCCATACCAGGATTTTTACTGCTCGCTGAAGAAGTTTGAAAATCACTGCTCTAGATCCCTTACAAGCAGGTTTTGTCTGTGTGGTTGTATTCTGCCAGAACAACTACAAAAGAAGAATTAACTACATTTTCACAGCTTGTTCCTCTGTACTGCCCTATATTTATGCGTCACTATTCTTACCTAATTCTACCATTAGCAAACCCTGGCTTCAGATAGGGCCCAATGAGAGTGTGCAGAATCCACCCACAGAGAACTCCAGCAAGTTTGCTGGGATTTCCCACACTGAATCAGGAACAGAATATGTATGTGATGTGCACAGCTGGTTGTATTTATAGGTTATGACTCCTCTGACCAATAACACACTTGGGGATTTTGGTGTTACAGAAGTTACTCAACTCTCTTTGCTTTATATTAGGTGTCAAGGAAGAAAGTTGTACTGGTTTGTAGAAATAAGATGGCATAAGTATCTAGACTGAAAGCACAAAAACAGATTCATTATCATAAGGTAGCCTTGAATTAGGGCCTCAAAAAGAAGTTCTACTTTGACATCTTGAATTTTTGCTTTGATTCCAAGTGAGGAAAAGAGGACTTACATGCATGACATAATTTGACTGTGAATGCCCAAAAAAGAATTTATTCTGGGTATTTACCTTGTATGCAGCCCTGCATAGGTTTATTTTTATATCTGTGACATCTTTATTTGCTGCTGCCTCTTCCTAAAAACAATAAGCCCTTCCTGTGCTTTTGCAGACTATTGTAAGTAAACAATTCTCCTTTTGGTTTTAAAATTATCTTTTGCACAAGAAACATTTGTCCTACATAACAGCCAGTAAATTAAAGAGGACATTGAGTGGGAGATACATCTGTGTACAATGTATTACAGAAAGTTTTATGACTTCCTACATAGTGACTTCTCTACTATTTTGCTGGTGTGGGCCACAAGCCATTCTGGAGTGATCAAGAAGTCAGAAGCTTCTCAAGTGCCATATTTTCAATGAAAATTACAACAGGTATCTTATGTTTTATGTGGATCTGGACTTTCCCCACTTCCCAATCTCTTCTTCCACATTGGTTTATGGCCAGGTTTTCAAAAGATCTCGAACATAGTAGTAGACCATTTTGAAGACCTGACCCAAAACCTATAAAAATCTTGGAAGCTTAAAAAACAAACATCAGAGACCTTGAAATCTAGTCTCTATCTAGCGCCTGACCTTATATTCTAGGCTGTCTCTTTTTTGGAAGTTTTCAAAATCACTTGCAAGGTCTCAAGGAAAATGTTGAAACTGTTTCTGCACAAGTTCTACTCCATTCAAATATATGGGATCCTTAGACTAGTTGGAGAAAATCAAATAGAGCATTTTTAGCCAAATAGATGTTTGTGAGTTATTGCTCCTTAGAGTATTTCTCTTTCGTGCATCCCCACCACCACCCACCCAGTTTCATCCTTCTATTCTTCCACTTGCATCATTCCTCAGCTAAACTACATGCTGATCCTTCTCATTTTCAGCCCACACTTCAGTAAGTCCTGTATTCATGTATTCTCCCCCATTTTAACAACTGTCATTACTGCCTTTAATTTCCATCTATCAGGTGTGAAAGCGACAATTCTGCTTGGTTGAATACGGTGAGAAAGAACTATTTGCTCTTTATCGTCCATTCTCCTTTCTGCCCATGTGGAAGTGGATAGACATCTCTGATCCATGCTTTGTGCTTGTTACAAATGTTGTCCCAGTTTTTCCATTTTGAATACTGGCAGGTTTTCTGTGCAGGAAGAGACATGAAGGCAGCCCTGTGTTTAGAAGAGAGACAGAGGGTTATGAGACCACTGGTGATCAGTTTTGTTCGGAATGAGAAAAGCCTGAAAGAGAGATAGACTGTGAGCAAAGACAAGGCAAAGACAGGCTGAGAGAGCCAAGCAGGTTGTTGATCTACGGAAGCAATCATCAGAAGGACTTTGAGAAGCATATAGAGCAAACAGAACACGCAGGACTGGGAATAGAGAAATCAGGCAGTACGCCTGGATGAGAAGACAAGATGCTCTCTGGTGAATTCCACAGGTTTGTGTTCAGTGGTTGTCAGCATAGATACAGACCAGAAGTGACAACATAGACACTAGTCATGGAAACCTGACCTTCTAGTGCTGGTATCAAAATCACAGTGGGTTTTTGCTGACTAATGGAAAGTAGCTTCTGAAAGGGCTGTGCCCTCTTCTGCCAGACAACCTGAGCAGGGAGTTAGTCCTGGCAACATATCAGGAATTCAAACTGACTGCTTTATACCTGTCTGTGACTTTTCAGCACAAAAATACAGCTTAACATATCTGTCATGGCTTATCACAACACACCCTGTGATAGCATACCAACAGTACAACAATAGTCAGTCAGCACTGGTATTTTATCAAGAACCCCTTTCAAACATTAGTTAGGTGGAGAAAGGGAGAGGAGAGCTGCAAACAAATGATACATTTGAATTTTTTATTTTATTTTTGCTGTCTTTAAATACATTCATCAGCTTTTTATGTTTTTCAGTTTCGTCCTTAATTGCAACTTCCCTGGTACAAGTTATCACATACTGTGGTATGGAGTCTAAAAACTTTTGCAGGATTAAAAGCACAAACACATGCAAGTCCGAAGCACACAAGTTAAAACTAGAGAGTTTTATGGGAAAAATGCTTGAAACACGAAGAGATATGTAAGAAGGACACAAACTGTTTGAACAGCTCTTGGCCCTTTTCTGTTGATAGTTTCTGAAGGTCCACCAAACTGCATGTGGTTTACTAATATAAAAGTAGAATACCCACATCCATGTCACAGCTTAAAGAAAATAATGGTCCAGCTTCAATTCTATTGAAGCCATCTTCATTTCTCCACAGATGCTAGCAGACTGACAAGAGGAACAGTCCCCTGCCCAGGTCAGTCAGCTGATCCATTTAGACTTCACCTATATAAGTAACTCAGACCAGAGCTTGGCCTCTGGCACTGAGATGACAAGTGGCACAGTGTGACTCACTTTCAAATGGCTAAGTTTTCCCTTCCCAACACACAGTTGAATAGCCTCATCCATACCCCTTGTCAGGAAAAGACCTCAGCCTGTGGTCCTCCCCAAACCGTGCCACAGGTCAAACAGGGACATGGACACAGTTATGCATTACCAAAGGCCAGTGCCTGAGCCTCAGCACTGTCTAGGGGACGAGCATGCAGCCTGGCACTCCTTCTGCAGAAGAGCAACAGGAGCCCAGCTGAAATGTGACACAATGGAGGCAATACAAGGATTAGTAGAAATTGATTTGGCTTGATTTAAAAAAAACAGCTGCGAGAGCAGGGATGTTATTTCCATTATTTTTTCCCTGTGATGGGCTGCTGTCATCATCCTACCGTATGCATCAAGCTTCCAAAATAAAATTTTAAAAAAAAGTCATAAATGCGAAAAGTGTCACATACCTTGGAGTGAGTGTACTTTTCCTATAAAAATTATTTAGCCTGATGTAACTAACTTCTTTCCTCAAAGGGCTTCTGTTGCCTTTCCCCTGTCAAATGCATTCCATGAAAGTAAAATGGGGCCTAAGGGGAGAAACAAGCAAACAAAAACAATAAAAAAACCTATTCAGGTCATTTATCCTTCAGACCTCTACAAAGTCCAAAGTGAGGGGCTTATTTGTCGTTGAATATCTGCAAGCAGGAGGCCACTTACTTTCACATAGCTTGGGGCTTTTAAATGTTGAAAGCAACAATTCCCTAAACATTCCCCATTAATTTCATCTGATGAAAGTTTGAAGTTGTGGATGTCCCATCTCTGGAAGTATTTAAGAACAAAGTGAATGGGGCTCTGAGCAACCTGGCCTAGTGGAAGGTGTCCCTGTCCATGACAGGGAAGTGGGAACAAGACAATCCAAACCATTCTATGATTCTATTCTATGATTATATCAAATGGGCCCTACATCAAGGAGAGCAATGTACCCTGGGATAAGTCTGGAATGAACTTGTAAAGCCTGCACACTAGCGTAAAACCCGGGTAATCTATGTAATGGTGTTATCTAAGAGGTAAACTGTTTGCTTTAAACTGCTGAAGATTTCAAGGGGAGCAGAACAGAGGGAATAGTGCAGGGGACAAAGTTTCAAGATTGTACCTGGTTTAGGCAGCACCTTTTTATCTCTGACTTCTCAGTCAGAGTCAGTGCTCAGAAAATGTTCCCATGTTCTCACTCCATTTCATACACAGTGAACCTGGCTCCAATTTGTATCCTCTCTTTGGTTTAGGCAGTGGTGTTACTAAACAAAACAGAAGTCCTAGGACCCAATAGCTTATGGCATTTGGGAAACAGCATCTGGACCTGGTCTGCAACTACAGTGAAGGCAAACAAATAAGCAGGACTGCATATATAGGAAATAAAAGTTATTAAAACGATATTATATTTAGAAGTAAGCATTGTTTTACCCAAAGGTGCATAATCAGGTGTCATAAAAATGCCCTTCCTCTTAAGGGTTTTTGGCCCCTGTCAAATCGTATTCAGACTGTTGTAGTATATCTACACCCAAATACATTTGGAACTCATAAGAAAGATTTGTGTCTATGAGTTACATCGATTTTATTTGGAACAAATTTGTATAAATGAAGAGAAACAGAATAAAAGGTTCTTGAGACATGGCAAGTTTTTTCACTCCTTTGATTCAGCATCTGAAGTTTAACCATACAGATGCTGACACTGCTTCTTTGCTTTTTTCATGTGCACAACCAGCTCACATATTTTCCTTCAGTAACAGGGAAAGATTCTTTCCTAAAGGAATGACTTCCCTACAACTGCCATGATTTTTCAACACTAGCTAAAGCAATGGAGCCTATACTTTAACTTTATACTAAAATCAATCTGAATATTTCTTTTAATAAATTTGTCATCAATTTTTATTATAATTGTTTTATTCAGTCTTCTGTAATATTCTGCCCTGTTTTATATGTGACTTTGACCAATTAAGTTTTGGGGATAAAATTTTCTTTCTTGCTACTGGCTCAGTCTGAGTTTTCCCAAACAGTTTTCCTTTAGCCTTGTACGAGTCACTTTTGAAAGACTAGGGACAGAAAAGCATGGGGGATGGTGTTCAGTTTTAAAACAGTGATATTTTCTTTAAAAGTTCCATTTGGGAGCAGAAACTATGAAAGGTCAAGGCAATGGCCTTTGTATCAGGAAAATGTGCTTTGCAAAGTTGCATTTAAAATGGATTGTGCTACAGGCCTTCCAATGCTGGGGGAATCATCCCATTTTCCATATGTACAGTAGAGGTTACCTTCCAGAGAGGGTTCAACAGGTAAAACTGCTGTTCCACTTTTTCCAGGGATAAAGCAGCACCTTCTTTGCCCCACCAACTTCATCACATGTGCCAGATCCCAAGTAAGGAACAGGAATCTATCTGAGTTCTACATAAAAGAACAAAACAGGATAAGTAGTATGATATGGCAAGAAGAGGTGTCAGGAGGAAGAGCAAAAAGGTGGCTAAAAGCAGCAAACCCGCAAACCGGCGGAAAGATGTCCTAAGGGACAGGTGAGACAGATTTGATGAAGCGCAGGACATGGAGCTGACAGGGCAAAGATACCACAATACAAAATGGTGAGAGATTCAGAACAGAGCCAGGGGGATACGGAACAAGTGACTGGAGGCCAGACACAGAGTGAAGAGATGGAGAGGACAAAAAGGTGAGAGCAGTACTGTCAGAACAATGTAGAGTTCTTCCTAAGGATAAAATGCTCAGCTTTGTGAGAGGGTTGAAGCCCTTACACATGAAGGAAGGAAAAAAACGTGAATGTGGGCCTGTTTTGACTATCTTTGGTTGTGCTTATGGACAATTACAGGAAATTCAAAGTGATCTTACAGACAACAAACATAATAAGCTAAGGAACAATATAGTCTAGTGCTTCAGCACATAGGCATTTAAAGAGAGAACACATAGGATTACTCAAATAAAGAAGGAAAACAACAGATTTTGCCATGACTCTAGAAAGTAGAGAAAGGAAAAAACCACAAGAGGAGCAGATTGGTGCAATTTTTATGGGTGAAGGGTGTCTTATACTTTGGTGACATCCCACTACATCAGCAGCAGGCAGGGATAAATCTCAATGCTCCTGAGCTTTTCAATTCATTAAAAAATCCTGTTACATGAAAGACTCCTTTTTGCATAAATCAAGAACCATCAATGCAGAACAATGGGTCAGAGCTTTGGCAAACTGCACAAAGATGACTGATTCATGCAATTACCAAACTGTACAGGCTGAACTAATTGGTGATAGAATAATGACAGGACAAAAATCCAGGCACTCAAATGTGAATGCTTAGAGATCCCATTATCTCTACAGAGAACCAGAGACGTGCACAGCTAGTGAACAAACTCTCATCCAAATAGAGAACACAAACAAAGAAGTCACAAAGGCATTTAAGAAGACAGAGCAAGGAAAGTATGAAAATTGACTGAAAATTCAGCAAAGAAAGACATACAAATACAAAGCAGAAGAGATGAAGAAAATCCAAAGACCCGTGGTTATTGCAGGGGGAAAATGGTTATTGCAGGGGGAAAAATGATAATCAAGAAATTCCCTTTACATGGGAAACACATTCAAAATTTCTGATAAGTCATTATGCAAAGGATGGCAGACAAGAAAAAATGCCCCCATAGTGAGAAAGAAATCAGTGAGTCAGAGATCTTTGCATGTATGTGACATCAACGAAGTGCAGAAGAGCAAAAAAATAAACAGACTGTGAAGTGCAGACTAGCACCAGATGCAAAGACAGGGCAGGACAGCAGAACAGAGTAAGAAAGAGAATGCAAATGAACAGTGGGCATCAATGTGTGTGAAAGGAACAAACATCTCTTCAGAAGCGTACATAAAGAGACAGAAAAATAGCAGAACCAAATTTTGGCTCTCTGATAACACAATCACAGTACCATGAGGCCAAGTAAATTAAGATAGAATATCACTTTAGAAGTAGATAAAGTGAAAGTTCAGGTAGTACAGATATTAGGGGTGCATTTAGCAAAAATAAGAGAGTTATTACCCCAATGCATTAAACCTAAATTACAGATGATTCCTATGAGAGACACATCAATAAAAAACATACTCCATGTGGCCAACATGCTATTGCATCCATGCAATGAAGGACTTGACTTTTGAGGCAAGACATGAACTGACATTCTTAGACACAATAAATTATCAAGTACCCATGCTTAAGACAATAAAAAAAAATTATCTTTTTTTATTTGCTTCAATATCACATATAAAATAGCAAAATTTCAGAAAACAGCATATGATAGCTATCAGAAAGCCAAACATGTACATTAAAAATTAAAGAAAAAAGAAAAATTAAAAGAATAATTGCTCACAATTTAAGAACTGTTACTAAAGAAAAACTCTTCATGATAAAATCAGTACAGATTACCAAGTGAGAACAGCCATCTATTTTGCAGTTGCCACCATAAAAAATGACTAGTGCATGTTATACAGTGCATAAGTTCTGCTGTTTCACTTGGAAGCTCGGAAAGCATGCAGAAATGAGCAGGAGTCAGTGATGGACCATAGGGCAAAAAGATCATGCTAGACCAGAGGAGTCTCTGTTTCTGAGCATCCCAGTCTCTGAGTGAAGGAATCGAGCCAGTATGAGGAGAGTTTGGGTAACACACAGCCTCCAAGCCTAGTGGTGGGGATACTTGGAGGAAAAAAGACAGTGCTGAAAATAGGCAGACAAAGAGATCTAAATCATTCATTTTTACTTATAACATGAAACAGCAAATCATGCCTTGTATCATTTTCTCCTACATGACAATTATCTGTGATTACACACCCAGACAGTAGTCTTTGGATCCCCATTTGCAGTAGAGGGACATGGAAATGTCATGGCCTGGGGAACAACAGCAGCCACCTAGAACCATCCCTGGGAGGGGTGCTGTGGCAAACCCACCAGCAGTGGGAGCTGAGAGGAGGGCATGGTTCCTGTTATGACCTGCCGCTGAAGGTGAGGCACTCTAAGGCCTGATTTATTTACCACTACCTGTGAAAGCCCATTTTGTCCCACTCAGGTGGGAAAAGTTCAAGCTGTGTGTTCAAGGAGAGGGAACTATTCAGGCAAAGTTTAAATACCCATGACTACGGATCATTTTTAAGGGCTGGTGCGTGTTACTCAATCTGCAGTGTCAGGTATTCGATGCATGGTACGCAACACAGGTATGTGCTTACCAGGTTATGCAAAGCAGCGTCACGCCACAAAATAAATAGCAACTAAGTCAGAGCATGAGATCTGCAGCCAGCTAGTAGTCTTTGTGTCCTTCTATAACACAGAAATACAAAGTATAAGGCTAAGGGACTGTTCTACCATGCTGCCAGGGCAATGGGATGGAAAGCATCTACTAACAAATCCTCCAGAGCAAACACGTTCACATTTGTTTGTTGGGCACTTGCAGAGCAACCTCGCCTGTCTCTCCGAACAGCAGGACTTCACACAAGCCAAATGTGTAGTATTTTTTTTCCTATATTCTCATAGCATAATATCCACGCGAATGAAAGCAGAAAATCTCCTAAAAGATCAGAGCCACTCTGAAAAATGGCGAGAGAGAAGGACCATATAGATGCGAACAGTGGAAATTATCTTCCCTAGTTGTAGTCAAACAGAAGTTACACATGTCCTCTAAACTACTTGCTTGTTCTGCTCTTAGAGTCATAGACAGCTATCTCTGGATGAGGTAACTGTCCTGGAGGCCCCTGTTTCTTCCTAGTAATTTCAGGGAGAACCTCATAGCTAGTTTAGAGTACAGACTGGCTTTTTTTCAAAATAAAGAAGCAGCAAAATCCAATTTTCCCAATGCCAATCAGAAGAACAAGCCAATTAAAATTTATTTTCTACTTCCAAATGAAGGGTGGAAAAGCAAAAATTTACAAGATCACAGAATGGTCAAGGTTGGAAAGGACCTCTGGAAGCGATCTGCTCCAGACCCTTGTTCAAGCAAGTTGCCCAAGACCATGTGGTTGTGTAATATCTTCAAGGATTCTCCTCTCTGGGAAACCAGTGCCACTGCTCAGTCACCCTCACGGTAAAATGGTATTTCCTGACATTCAGGTGAAAATATCATATGGCACCTTTCTGGTGTTCCAAGAGATAATCATAAAAAATCATGGGCCAGCACACTTATGGCAAGCTCCCTATAACAAATAATGGCCTTGATGAAACAGGGTAGTATTTGATCAAGCCTCAATTCTTTTTCTTCACTGCCTACTGCACCAGTGTATCACAGCTGATTGTTCTAAATGCTTGAGGCAACTTGTGGGGTTCATGGGCAGTTCATGCCATAGTAATTTATAAGAATGATTATGGAAGAAATTTTGCACGGAGCAAGAAGAGGTTGAGTAAAACAGGACAAATGGCCTGATTAAAGACAAGTAAAACCCTGAGCAAACTCTCAGGGAAAGCAAAGAAACCACATTTACCGTACATGCTCTGTAAGAGAATGAATTTGATGGCAAGTGACAGTAGATCACTTTAACAGGAAAAGCAGTATATTTATATTTGCAAGGTCTCCTGTATGGGACAACCCAGTATTAAATTTGTATTTTCACTGGCAAACAAGACTGCAACATGACTGAGAAGAATAGCAGGAAAAGAAAATAGCAGGATTTAAGGTGGTTTTCTGATATTCACTTTCATTTAGTCTTCAACAATAAGAAGGAACATTTTCAGAGAGTCATGATTAAGAAAGGGATCCAGAACTGTAAACTAATAAAAACCCCACAATACCTCAGAAACTGTCTTCTCAGTAGGACTGACTTTTCAGAAAATACGTTTCCAAACAAGTCGCCGAGTTTCAAAGGCTTGATGGAATACTTTCACTTAATCTTGTATGGAATGAGATAGTTCTTGAAATGAGCTCGCAAATTCCAGATATGACATTTTTTCCCCTAGCACACTACTCTGTTTCGAGAAGTGCACAGATACACTCCTGAAACACTTCTGCCTTTCAAGTCCAGGTCCATTTTGACAGCCTACAAAGCAGAAGCGCATGGCTTAGCATGTGATTGTAATGGTCAGCTTGAGTGATATTCAGATAGAGATCAGATCAGTACAGGGTCAGCTCTTCCTTTGCTATTTATGAAGCCCTTTGTCAAAAAGAAGCTGATAGGTGTTAGCTTATAATTTCACTAAAAATCTCCAGACATCTAAGCCCAAAAACTGGATATCAAAGAACCCTTAACAACAGAAAATGGCCCCACAATTTAAGGAGATCAACAAAACTGATGAAAGGGATGGAAGGAATGTCTTCTGAGGGGCAGCTAAGGACTTTGGGTTTGTGTAGTTTGAGGAGGAGGAGGCTGAGTAGCGAATGTATTGTTTTCTACAGGTTCCTGAGGAGGGGAAGTGGAGAGGAAGGTGCTGAGCTCTTCTCCCTGGTATCCAGTGATAGACAGATGGGAAAGGTTGAAAGCTGTGCCAGGGGGGGTTTATACTGGACATAAGAAAGCATTTTCATTTTACCGAGAGGGTGATCAACCACAGGAGGACACTTCCTAGAGAAGTGGTTGATGCCCCAAGCCTGACAGTGTTGAAGAGTCATTGGGACAATGCCCTTAGTAATATTCTTTAACTTTTGATCAGGCCTGAAGTGGTCAGGCAGTTGAACTAGATGAGTGTTACAGATCACTCACAACTTAAAATATTCTATTATGTTCTATTCTATTCTAAAACAGGCATTCTTCAGAAAACCCACCAGTCTGATGTGAATAGAACATGAGACAAAAGCAATAGATGACAAAATAAATTAAACATACCCCAGCACAAGATGAAGCAAGTACAAAGCAGCAGCCAGTCCTCAAAAGAAAGACGACGTTTTTTGCAACATCTTACTAAATAAACAAAAGCTTTGTACGAAGACACAGAAGATAGTCCCAAAACAAACTATTAAACTGTCATGGTTTAGGAATGGTATTCCCCAATGTAGTGTTCTTCCCCAATTTAGTGTTCCCCTGAAAACACTCCAAACCACACACTGCTCATAAACTTCCTCTTCCCCCTCCCTCTCCCTCTGCAAAGGGCTGGAGTGGAGAACTGGAGGCACAAAGTTAAACGTCACCAGTTGAGATAGGAAAAATTTTTAGAAACAAAAATGAGATAAGAAATGAGCAGTAACAACTACAATATTAATAACAGAGTGTACAAGAGAGGCGAACAATTCACACACACGAGCTCGCCGTGCAGAATCTGGCACTACCCTGACCACTCACCCTTGTGAGCTGGGTTAATTGGTCCCAGGGCCAAGAACACCATGTGTTCTGTGGTGTGGCACAAGGTTTAGCTTAAATCTTAACCTAATTGGACATGAGAGTTTTGTCATAGAATTCTAATAAAAGGAATCTGTACCTTTCAGCTCAACACTTCCTGAAATTTTCCCAAATGTAGAAGCAAAACCAAAATAAAATAAAATATGTTTGCAGCAGGACAGAAGATGTCTGTGGGAAAATCTCATTCTCTGTTAAATTATCAAAGTGGAAGCAAAGCTTGGAGATGCTGAAGATTTAGACTAGTATAATGAGAATACAGCTTTTAATGGAGACAAAAATGTCAATTAAGGCGTTTACAGTCACTGCATTTTGCTTTTTATTGCTGCATGACAACCCAATATTTGTTTAAATAGCAGGGATAAGCCAATTCCACAGCTTCAAAGAAGCACAAGTGAGCAAATTCAAATAACAATACCGTAGAAACAACCCTATGATCACCTCAGTTAAAGAAAATTGGATCCCCCTGGATCACTATGTGAACACTCAAGGTATTGACACAGAAATGCTAAAACTGATAGAACTGGTTTTAATGCATTGCTTTCATTTTTTTCCTGTAGTCATTATTTAATTAGAGATGGGATAAGTGAGTTTTCCCACCTCTCTACACTGCGCTTTCCCTTCATGCTGGAATTCCCAGTAATTGATACCAAATTGCTTCTGCCCTGAACTGTTATCAGTTACAGCCTGGTGCAATTCTGGTTCAAGTTCATAACAATCCAATATACTTTTACAACACCAATCAACACCATTATTCAACTTGAAGGGTAAAAGGGAAAATGTCAAGGTTATTGTTTCTGGCAAAAAAAGAACTTAAATATTTTCTCTTGAGATTAGATGAGCTCATATATGCTGGAGAGGAGGTGTGCAAGATCAGAAATCCAGTGGTTCAAAACTGGAGGCAATCTGCAGGGGTCAGCAAAGAACAAATGTCAGGCCGTCACATTTAAACACAAGTGGATTACAGACAGCTTCTGTGTCATTTACAGAATTTGCCTTTCACCTGCATGCCTCAATGATCACAGCACCTTCCCTTTCCTCCTGTAGGAACCACGATAAGATGAGGTAGCTCACTCACTTCCATCTAACTGAAGAGTCTGCCAGAAAACAGACCTGACCAGGGCTGACACATGTAGCCAACGTGCCATCTCAGAGCAGATAACAGCTGGACAGATGCTCATGATTGATTGGGTGCTTCACATACCAAAGCCAACAAAAGGCAAGATCAATGAGAAAATAAACCCTGAGATCAACTAAAAGTTGTATTTCATGACAAAGGCAAAAGTTTTAAGATGTGCATCCAGCCTGGAAAGAAAACTTCTAGCTCATTCAGCATAACCACTTAATTTTGAAATAGACTTACTTTGGTTGTATGTCTCCCCATCATGGTCCATAGATTTCCTGGCTAGAAATGGGTTTCTCTATTCTGTGTAGGTATCTCTTTATTAGTAGCACTATCAAGAGTGTGATTATTATCCCTGCAGTGCAAATCAAGACCTCATATTTGCAGTGACAATACAATATTAAAATCTTTGACTTCTAAAACCCATGTCTTTCATCCAAATTAGTGATTCTCTCTATCCAACAGGTTAAAACAAAGTCTTACTCACAAAGAAAATTCAGATAACTGAAGAAGGATGCAGGTGTTCTCTAAATTAAATGACACTGATTTTACTTCTTGTCATGACTACAGGGATTTAAAATCACTGTTAGAAGAAGAGTCTTAAGATTATTCTCCTTTGCATAATTTTGTCTGCATTTACTGCATAGCTGTGACTGCTACTAAGAAAAATTTTTTCAACAATAGATATTTTAATATCTATATTTTATAAGCAAGTCAAGAAGCAAAAATATAGGTATTTTGATAAAAGCCCAAACATTACACATATTAAAATCATTTTTTATTCTATAAAATTGAATATACTTTGATTAGAAGTTTGAGGGTTCAGTTTTATTTTTTCTTGACATTTCTAAAACTGATTAAGGAACATCAAAAAGCCTACCAAAATCTATCAAGTAACTGATACAAATTGAGAAAGGAAAATTACTAAATATGATATTTGGACACTTAGCCAGCAGTTAAGCAGTTATTATAGCCCACCCTCCACCCCCCTAAAAAGAAATTTAATATTCCATTGATAATGCAGAAATTTTTTCGCTTTCAAAATGTAAGTCATCCCACGACTGCTACACTATGTTAAATACACACATTTTCAGCTCCAGTAGAAGGACAAAATCTAGGAGTACAGGATGATAACATCCAAGGATCCTAGATTTTGATCAAGCAGTTCCAAAGAGCAATCATCTATTGCATATTTTCCCTTTCTTTAAGCAAATTTTTAAAAGCCCAAAAATGAAGATGACATTTACAAGGAACAGTAACAGGCATTTACAAAACAAACAAAAATTGCTGTTGTTACAATTAAAGAGATTTCACATTATAAATCTGCATTTCTAAGATATCAGACTATATTGTGCATGGTTTTTTACTGTCTTGATGCAGCTTTTATAATCACGTGGGCTGGGATCCTCATGATATCCTAATGTTTACAGGATTCTCATAACATATGTCCAAATGGAATCCACAGCCCCTAAAATTTACTGCTTCCTCCCGTATTAAATTACTTTTACCTCAGATGGTTTTTGATGGTCTGGTGGCCATTTGAGAGAAGTTCCTGCAGAAAAAAATCCAGCAAAACCATATTCTAATATGAAGTGCAGTAACAATGTACAAAACATTTCTTACATAGACGGAGGAAGCACTAGTAAAGAAGCAACATTTCACCTGAGATTCCAGCTGCTTGCAGAACTGTTCATGGTGAACAAGAGTTTAATTCCTTACAGAACTGTTCTCTCTTCTTTTTCCCCCTAGTCTTCCCAAGGCACCATCACAAACTCTTAAAATTCTCCTATTTCTTCCAAATGGAGACATAATAAACTAGAACATGAGGTTTGGAGAATATGGATTATTACCTACCTATCAACAACCAGCTGCCCTTGGTGTTTTGATTGTGCAAGCTCATGACCTCAAAATACGAGATTCGAACTCTTTTCTATATTCTCATTATTTCCTACCAAGAGCAGGTTAAATAGTTTGTTTTCAACTGCTCTTTCATGACCCTTAGCGAATATGTGTGACTTAGATCAGTAGAGTAAGGATTCTTCTGCTCAGAGAAATTACTTCAACCTTTTCAGACCACCTGTGTCATCTGAAAACAAAGCCAGTGACTAAAGAGAAAATATTAGTAATCAAAATTTGTGTTTTTTGAAGGACGTGGTGGACCAAAACAGTTTTATAATGTTTGAGATTAAAAAGAGATAGAAAATGTAAAAAGTACTTGTTTCCCCCAAAATATTTCTATTAAGTAGTAAAAACCAAGACAAAACATTTTCCTTGTATCTATCTAGGAGCATTATCTGAGTGTTTCTTCAGAACAAAGAATTTGCAAATTTCATTCATTTTCAGTATAGAAGTGAGGTACTGTCCTGCTGGCTCACATGGTACATCTGCAAAGCTGTTGGGGGAGAGCATAAACCAAGCACAAGCCACCTTGTTACTCATTCATTCAAAAATCAAAGAAATATTGACTTACAGAAGGACAAAAATAATTAAATCTCAACTAATGGAGCACAGAGAACTTTGGCAGTCTGCTTGAGTAACTGAAGACCACTAGAAATACTTTTATTGTTTTTTTAAACACTATTTTCCAGTGGGAAAAGCTAATAACAGTTAATTACCTCCAAGATATTTGGAAAACAAAATTTGCACTGCAATTCAACACATTAAAACCTAACATAGGAATCATAATCCAGCTGATGTAATTTTACAAGGAGGAAAAGTACGTTGGAAAACAAAACAAATTCTCAAACAAATCTTGGAATGAAATCGTGGTTGTACTTCATCCATTAGTTTCAAGACATCTGATTTTCCATCAATCAAGTTTTCTGCAGGCTCATCAGAAAAGGCAGAATTACCTTTCAAGAGTTCTAATGGGAACCTGGCAGAAATGAAAAGCTGCTGACCCATATACACACTTGAAACAACCATGATTGGTCAGCATTAACATATAAGCAGTTTTTAACTTAATTTAAATCAAATTTGGCATAGATGGTTGTGGTTTTCATCTTGGAACATAGTACTTTGCACCAGGTGAAATTTTCTGGCTCAGGCTGAGTAGGAGGTGAGACAAGCTTTTAAACTGACCATTAATTCAAAGAGAGTTCTTGCAAATCACAGACAACCATGAAATTGAGATTAGCTTTGAATTCACGGGCAAATACTTCATCACAGAAAAAACTTAGAAATATGACTATGTAGAACTGCACTAAATACCACAGACACGATTAAATTTCTTGTTCTGTTTATCTATATCCTCTAAGAAAACAACAGCAACAACAGAACTGCTGGAACTGTTGCAGAAAGATGGAAAAAAACCCCATAAGATCATTACCTGGACATTTCAGGTGTTTCTCTTCTCTTTGTCAAAAGCAAGTACTCAAGCACTTTTCAGGCTGATACAGTATTCTCAGTTTATCTGCATTGTTTTCTTATCAGAGAGTGAACATATTGATAAGAATATTTAAAACCCAAAATATTCTTAATGTTCCAATGTCCAGTTAGGAGTAAAACATCTAAGCTAGCTTCAAGGAGGGAGACTACTGCATATGACGGTGATTGGGAAATTGCTTCATGTCGGAATGCTTAACTGTTCGCAGAGAAGGAGACTCCTGAGTATCATATTTGACTTTCATCTGCTGCAAGAGATACACTCCAATAAAAAGACTGCTGCCTGTAGACATGGCTAATAAAAATGAATTTACATCTGGTATGGCTGTAGAATGCAGAACCCTCTCCCACCTATACCCTGCTACAGAAATTGCACTGAATATACAGATATGTGCACATATGTACATCGGCAGAGATATATTTACTTTCATACGAAATGCATGTGTTTACATATGAACTGTGCGGCAGTTCTTCTTCCCATTCTGTTTTCTTAACATGCAAGCAACACTAAAATAATGCAGAGGAGAGGAAAAAAAACTTTCAGAAATCTGAAAATGTAAAAATGTATTACTCTGGAGATTTTCCTCTTTGCAAAGCCAGGACTGAAGTATTTTTTCTATCCTTTCAACAACAAGATTTTCTTACAATTACATGTCTTCCAACTTTTACCTGTTTAGATTGAAGCATTTCTCATTCTTATTTTTCAGAAGTAAATGAGTGATTCCCTCACAAATTAAACAATATGGAGGAACCACAATGGTAGAGCTCTTTAAGGATATTTGTTAGGGCTCCTCTGTGCTTTTGAGCAGGAGCTTCACATGGATCACCTCCAATAATGGGGGTTTTTTGTTCCGTGTATCCACTCAAACTAGTTGATAAGCCCTGAATGTTTCCATTTGTATCTGCTCAGCAGTTTGCTAGCTAAACCTATAAAATTCTATCTTCTCTGCTCAGATCTGTACAAAACCTGAGGGACAAACAGGACTTTCCCTGGAATTACATCTGCCATGGCATAATACCTGCTGCAGTGGCAGAGCTACTCAGTGACTCTCTAAAAAGACCCAGGAAACAGAGAGATGGAAAAAGAAGCAGATTATTTTAGAGCAAATAGGAAAAGCAGAAACTGAGGTGCAAAACCAGAACAGAAGCTGGAGGTGTATGGGACAATGCGATAAGAAAGTAAACAAGCAGCAAGGAGTTGCAGAGCTGAGAGATAAAAGCAAGATTATCCCTCTGCACTGAATATTCTCTGTGACACTTGATATCACACTGAGCCAAACATTTTTCCCAATAAAGATGATCAATGCACGGAGTCTTTTAAATATCTGTTTGCAAACTGATTTTCTCCACTCCCAGGCTCTGATCTGAAGAAGTGCAAAGTACTTTGTAACTACTGAGGGCCATGAGAGCTGTGTTCTGAGCAGAGGAGCTGCTTTCAGGAGAGCAGATGCCTAACTTCCATGACTTTGTTTGTCTGGGAGCTCAGAATCTAAACATCATTCTTTGTGGGTTTGTTTTGTTTTTGTTTTTGGGTTTTTGTTTTTTGGGGGTTTTTTTGTTGTTGTTGTTTGTTTTTTGGTTTTTGTTTTTTGTTGTTCCAAAAAAATAAGAAATCACCCCCAGTTCCATCTGTCAAATGGCCCAGACTTTATATCTGGGACTGGTCTCCAGGTGTGCTGTATATTCTTCTCCATCTTTTTCACAAATCTTGTTAGTAAGTAATTTGTTCTTAGAAAGTGTTAAAACACAACCAGAAGGGAGAGATGAAGATCTTGGTCACACAAGGTTTTCTGAATCAGCAGTGAGATCCTTGGAATACATTATACAGACTACCACCCTGAAAGTCCTTACTGCTGGAATGTGTTGTTTTGCTATTTCACAGTATGGAAGGCACATTGTACGAAATTCACCAGCTGTTTTAATTTGAGAAATGTATGCTATAATCACAGTATCAGTTTACTCATTTTTATAACAATTTTCTATTTCACATGCTTTACAATCTGATGTGACTGGATACGCTAGAAGAAAATATTCTTCCTCTACTTGTCAGCTTTGTTGTATCACTTCAGTTAAAAGAAAAAAAAAAGAGGGGAACCTTGCTCTGACTTGGCACATCTAACAGCTGACTTTTATGCTATATATAATTAAAAAAAAAAAACCAAAAAAACCCCCCAAAAATCCTACCTGAAGTGGAAACTTTCCCTGTGACTTAATCACATACATAAATAGGCCATAGAAGAAGGGTGAATATGAAGAACTAGTTATGTATATAATCATCAATTCATCATCTGAGACTGTAATCCTTGCAAGAGGGAAGAGGAAAAGAATAAATCACTGGATATCAATGCTTCAGCTGGCAGCCTTTCCCTACAGAAATGACACTATCTCTACCTTCCACCACAGGACCTTTGCCCAGAACCTAAGCCATACAAGTGAGCCTCTTTGTCCTACACCATCCGCATTCTCTGGAACCCCACAGTCAGTTGTTTTGTTGTAAACAGCTGTTTGGAGAAGCAGAACTCCAGGCAGGTAGCTTATAAAAAGAGCACTGACTTTAGCAAAATGCTTCAGCTAAAGCAAAGAACGTTATTTAATTGATTTTGGGGTTTGCTCTTATCTCTGTGTAATAGAGACTTATCTAACTATAATAAAGACCTATCTAATTATATCACTGCAGTCAGAAGAACACAATAAATCTAATATCAGGAAGCACTGTAGCAAAAGCCTCTCAAAGCTTTCTCAACCCCTTCCTGAAACACTGTTCAATCAACTAAAGCATTATTGTGACTTACCCTTCAAAGTAAAAACACTTCCTCTTTTACTCTAAGTAAGTATGTGAGCTTCATTATGAAACAATTAGCATTTGAGCTAAAGATGGAAGCTGCTAGCTGAAAGATGAACAAGTATTGCAATGGGCTTTACTGAATAAGGTAACAGCTTTTGAGCAATGGTGTGGGATATTTGGAGGTTCTGATGCTGATATTGCATTTAATGACTATGTACTTCCCTACAGATATTCCTAATTTAAATCTGAGTAGACCTGTATACTCCCTAACTTTCCCCTTACCCTGAGACATTTGCCTCTGACACGGTGTTTGACACCTTCAAAATGGAAATATCCATATCCCTCCTTCTCAGGTCTACATATTCCTACTGTTATCTGTCTAATTTCAGACATCTAAATATTCCTCTGTTGTATATTAATCACTCAGCAAAAATGTCTTAAAGTGGTCTAATTAATCCAGGATATCTATCAAAGCCATCACATCAGAGAGACACATCTTAATGTAGAACTTTTTCATATGAGAGTTCCTGGAGACAAAATAATTTGGAAGAGTGTGAGCTTATGTGGATATTCCTCTCTATTCCCAAAGTAATAGTGTACACATAAAACAAATGTAGCTTCATACACAGTTTTATATTTTGTCCTTAATATTATAATAATGTTGATACGTGTTTCCATGTGCTTGTCAAGATAAGAGGCTAGCTCTGGTTATTTGAAGGCTTCACTTAATTGATTTTCTGATACATAGCTAAATTCTCTTCTGGCTCAAAGTAGAACAGCAGCACTGCATTTGATACAGACATTTAGAGGGTCAGCAGAGTTTATTGGTCAAATTCAGCTTTCAGTTGTTATAAATTGAGAGAGACTTAATTGATTTCAGCTAATGTATTGTAGAGTTGCACTTGTACATTTGGGGGCCAAATTTAGGCCAAGGACAGTAAGGACTGCAGTGACAAAATTATTGTGACAGAGAAGTAGAATTTAAATTCAGCAGTTTAGGGGCAGGTAATAAGCACACCAAGGCAACACCAGGCTGGGAAACTGACCTGTCAAAAAAGCAACCACAGTTACCCTGTAGTTGGGTTATTGGTGGGTTGATCCCAGCTCTAAATTTCTAGCACTACCTGGTGTATTAAGCTGTTGGAGAGCATTTTGTGCTGTAACTACAGCACAGGTGTATCTCAAGTTCTCTGATTATGAAAAAAACCCAACGATTGACCAGTCACCTACTGCTGATAACATTTTCTCAAATTAATTCCAAATAGTTGTTACTGCAGTTCCATTTCTAAAAGATTGCTTACCACATTCCCATGGTGTCATTTACAAAACAGCATGAAAACAACAGCCTCCAGGTGCTTTGAATTTCAAGCTGTTCCTTGTGAGATAAGTACCATCAAGATTCCTTCATTTAGTTTTGGCAATCCCATATTTAACCATGTTGTTGAGTGTGCTGAAAGAAAAGTCTGAAAGGGGTTTTTCTCAGTGTTCATGTGAGTGTTGCTAGAGAGATTACGGAATGATTATTTTCCAAATTTCCTTTGAAGTACACTTGTTATTTGGTCTCTTTTCTTACACAAGAGCTGTTTCTTGGTTGCATTTTAACCTTAGCTGAGAGCAGGGAAGTGCCTTCGAAAGTTGCACGCCAAGTGTGTGCAGAATTTCCAAGGCTGAAATACTTTGAAGCTGGTTTCAGATTCATAAAGGGTACTGCAGTACAGTCATGACAAGGAAACATAATCCTGTGCTTGGAAAACATGCTCAAATATAGTTCTACAGATGCAGACTCTGTTTTTAATATGAAATTATGTGTTTTAAATTCACAACGAGCTTTTGGGATCCCATTCTGCATTAATTTCTGTTTTCATCTTGAATTAAAAAGATACAAGTATCAATGAGCCATATAGAATCAAAATAAAGATTTATGTTTTTCCATTCATAACCATAACAACGATCTCACCAAAATCTCAACATGATGCCCACTCATTTACTGGAGACTGATTGTGGTGGTTTGACCTTGACTGGATTCCAGGTACCCACCAAAGCTCCTCCACCACCTGCCTCCGCAACTTAGCAGGGGAGAGAAAATATAGCAAAAGACTCATGAGCTGGGATAAGGAGAAGGAGAGATCACTCACCAGTTACTGTCATGGGCAAAACAGACCTCACCTGGGGAAATTAATTGAGTTTATTATCATTCAAAATCAGTGCAGGACAACAAGAAGTATAACAAATCTTAAAAACACCTTCCCCCCAACCCCCCCTTTTATCCAGGCTCTGCCTCCACCACCCCAGCTGCACAGGGAGACAGAGAATGGGAGTTATGGTCAGTTTATCATAGGTTATTTCTGCTGCTGCTCAGGGGGCGATGTCCTTCCCCTGTTCCCGTGTGGGGTTCATCCCAAGGGAGACAGTTCTTCATGAACCGGTTCAGCATGGGTCCCTTTCCATGGGTCTGCAGGTCCCTGCCAGGACCCTGCTCCAGCACAGACCTCTCACAGGTTCACAGTCTCCTCTCAGGCATCCACCTGCCCGAGCATGAGTGCCCTCCATGGGCTGCAGGTGGATCTCTGCACCCCTGTTTACCTCCATGGGCTGCAGGGGCACAGCTGCCTCACCATGGTCTGCACCACAGGCTGCAGGGCAATCTCAGCTCCAGAGCCTGGAGTACCTCCTCCACTCCTCCTTCACTGGCTTTGGTGCCTGTAGAGTTGTCCCTCATGCATATTCTCACTCCTCTCTGGCTACAATTTCTTCTTCACAACAACCTTTTTTTTCATTCTTAAATGTGCTATCGCCAAGGTGCTACTGCTGCTGCTGCTGGGCTCAGCCTTGGCCAGCAGCAGGTCTGTCCTGGAGCCAGCTGGCATTGACTCTGTCAGACATGGAGGATCTTTCCGGCAGCTTCTCACAGAAACCACCCCTGTGCCCCACTGGCTACCAAAACCTAGCTGTGCGAATCCAATATGCTGATGGAGAATATCAGCAAGCACGGAAAGCTCTGTGAAGCCATCTGGCTTTGGGTCAGTAAAAAGGGACATACTTTAGGAGGAGAGAATGGGGGACAAGGCAGGACCTGCAGGTGATCCCATTACTGGCCATGCCCTTGGTGAGGGGTGAACCAGCCTGTGACACCTGAGAAGGACTGGGCTATGACAGAGAGGTCCCATCGACGGTCTAGTGGTCATCTAATAAATGCTGGTGAATGACTTTACACAGGTCAGGGATCACCCCGTGAAATCATAACAATTCAAAATAACCACCTGTGAAATAGCTCAGGGAAGAGCTTAAATGAGGTCCTGGGCAATCAGAATCATGCCCCAAGGCAGGCTAGGCAGGGACAGTCAGGGTTAAACAGTGCCCTCAGATGTCATACAGCAGGCAAAATAATGAATGTCTTGGACATTTTAACTATGCTCATGCTATGATTTTTGTGTTTGGTTTAGTGTTACCTAAGCCAGACTTTAGTCCTCCATTCCAGGTCCAAATATTATTTTCATGCACAAACCCTAAGTCCTAAAAACTACCATTCACAGATTTTTGAGAGAAGTGTTTAATCTACAGATGGATTAAGTAGGAACAGAGGCAGTTTGGTCCCTAAACTAAAAACACATCAAAAGTATACCCCTTTATACAGTATACACTGTTACAACCACCTGTAACCTGCATCTCTTGCACCTTAAACTTAGCACGTGAAATGAAAATTATTTGATCCCAAAAAGTCTGCTTCTAGCAGATGGAAAACTGTACCTCAGGTTTCTGAGCCAGTGAAACTGGTGAAACCCAGTAAAAGCTGTCTCAGCTAAAGAGCTGCCATTGAGAGCTTCCTCATTCCTTCTTTACTCGCTGTGCCCAGTTGAAGCATCATTTCCAAAAAGTGATCCAATTAGGAGGTTTGGTAAAGTTTCCAAGACACATTTCTGTGGGATGAGGAAGTCCAGCATAATGACTCTCTGAAACAGACACAGCACATCCATTGAGCTATGAATGCTGCTTCCTCTCCTGCTTTTCTTTGACTACTATTCATTTATTCAGTAAAGAAAGCACTAGTAACTAGTATTAGCAACCACTGTGCTTTCAGAATTTGTCACTCCATGGTTCCAGAGATAAAAATCCCCTTTCTCCTTTCACACAGGGTAGGAAACCTGCTGGTGTCTGTCTCCTGGTGCTTTGAGGCTGTTCTGTAAAGCCCAGACACAGCTGAGAAGTTGTTGCAGTAGCTTCAGACATTGCACATTGAGATGGTGGTTGCCGTACTCTCCTGTACATGAAGGACACAGAAGTAGCTGCCCTAGTTATGTCCAAACCATCATCTATCACCCATAGACATCTGTGAATTATTTTGTTTTCTGTATAAATGTCCACACATCACTTACCCTTGGTCTGGTACTAAACTTCCACTAACCATGTGTGACTTTATGTGTATGCCTTAATGATATTTATGATATATTTATTATTTATTGTGTCAGTTATTTATTAGTATTTATTACAGTATATTATATTTATATACTTATAAGTATATTATTATACTTATTATAGTATTTATTAGTCTCATACTGTACACAAAACTTCCTCAACAATTTAAAAAGACAGAACTGTGATTTAGAGTAACATAGTCATGCTTCCCTTTCTACCAGAGGCATGAGAAAAGGACAAAGGACAGAGCAGAGAGAAAGTATGGGCGCATAAAGCCAGTCATGTCTTAAGCTGTCATGGTTAAATTCAGGAGGATGAAGTAAGATCCAGTGCTCTTCCTAAATGAAATCTGATTTAATCAGCTTGATTAAAATTCCTGATTTGAATCCCTGAGGTAAATAGCTCAGCTCATGCATTAGGGCTAAACTTTCAACAAGAACATTCTAGTTTAGGAAATGGTTTGAGGTAAAAGAAAGCAAGGCAGTAAACCCAGCCTGGAGGAATGTCTCATCCTCGCACTGGTCTGGCAGGTTGCTTCCTGAGGGTAGAAGACATAAGCCAGAACTGCAGTACAGGCTTGTGAAATGGAAAATGGAAGGGAGAAACCAGATAACTTCACAGAAAGTTTCAATCTTAAAATAGAGTTGTTTTAAGCAAGCAGTATCCTGCAGAGAGCAGAGACTGTGTGTGTGCTTATTTCTGCTTCTGAGACTTCTCTGCTGCCCGCCACAGGAGATCTGTATGAACATGATTTCTAAGGGCTGTAATTTAAAACCCAGAACAATGCATTAATAAATCTGACAAAGAATACAATGAGCACAAGTCAGACTTGGGAACTGCAGCAAATGCTGGAAAGCTGATGTGGCTACAAAAACTTTGTCTCATGACTGCCTGGATTGCTTTTACATGAGTCACCCGACCTCAGAATGTGGTCCTGCGAGGGCTGGGCTTTCCGAATACCCTTATTAGGGGCTTATTGTTTCTCAGGTTTCACACTGCAGGACTGTCATTCCAGAAAATGACAACGGATCTGATGGAAGCATCCCCCGAGGGTGGCTAGTGATTCATTTTGAGTGCTGTGATAAAATTGCATAAATATTTTGGTTACTAGTTGAGCAGGGTGCTAATGTGGTGACTACACTTACAGAGACTTCTAATGTGGTATTAAGAAAATCTAGTATGTATTTGTGATCATGTTTTCACTACATATTAAACATGTCTGCATGTAAAACAGGTCCACAGAACCAAATCACCGTAAAATGGCTAAACTAAAACCAGAAAAACAATATACTGACTTAAAAGTCCCAATTTATTGAGAGACATGAAAAGATCACACTTGCTAATAACTAACAAAAAATATCCCTTCAGAATATCAGTTCTACCACTGAAGTCAAATCCTAACTTACCCAAGTGCTGGGTCATTAGACTTCAGATTTCAGCCTACACCACGAGGTTCGAATTCTGTAGCCGGCCTAAATCCAGATTTGGGAGTTCAATTCTAATCCATCTTGACTTATTACCAACTTCCTACCTACTTTTCTTCCCCCAGAGCCCAAGACTATATTTTCTTTAATGTCAGAAAGGAAATGTTCTCTTTGAAAATTTCAATTTTGTTTCAATAGCTTCTAGCTGCTGAAATCTACAGGGCTGCATTTTAAGTTTCATTTTAATTTCTATAGGTATTTAAGCAGTTCTCCTACTTCTATTTTTAAAATAAAATCTATAATCCACTTCTCACTTGCAAATAGATCTACTGTGGGTGGAGCAGGCTTTGGCATGGAGGTGACTACAATCCAGAGACCAACATTTTTATTAAATGCTGTTTCACATTTTTTTCCCACTTCTGGAGCAGATACGCTATGAATCAAACCTTTAATCTGAGTGATTGATATGCCAATTTATATCTTCTTTGCTTTGATCTTCCAGTCCTACCACGGAGCAAATTTGGCCTCATACTTGGAAAATCCCATGGTTATAATGTCTGCTTTTTCTCACTTCCCTTTCTGAAATAGTTGTCTTTTTTGTGGTTCCTTTGAGAAGTGTAGCCCAGCATCTCCTCTTGAACTGTTTTTTCCCTGTTATTTAGACAACTGAAGACCACTGCTTCAAGATTTTTCTTATTATTACATTGCAGCAAATCACATGGTAGAGATCTTAATAAGTTCAAAAAAATTTAAGCATGCATTCAAAAAAATTGCAAGTGTGCATGACTTTTAAGTACCTGCTAAAGTCTCATTAAGCTCATGCCTGAAGTAAAATCCACCTAAGTATTTTGCTGAACAGAGCCCTTTTGGATAAGATCCAATTCACATTGCAGCCAGTCAAAAATTCCCATTGACTTCAGTGGGCTCCCAGCCGATTCCTGGGAGGTATTGTGTGTGTGAAGTTCAGCACTTCTGCCAAACGTCAGTTCTTGCTCTGACATGCGTTCTTTAGCTTTTTTATACTGTCTCAGCAGAAAAATGTAAAAATGTTAAGGCCTCCCTGAAAGGTCAGAAGAGTTTTTCACCGCTGCTTTAAATGCACTCTGGTCAAAACAGAGGTATTTAAAAAACATTCCTTTCATCCTATGGGAAAAACTAAAGTAAATAATTTTAGGTCTTTTTAGACCTGATAAATGTCATTGCAGTTTTAGAATTTTGAGGTTACCTTAGTATTTTTATACAAATACCATATACATTACAAATACTATATACATGTATAAATATAGATTATTGTACATAATCACAATCTTCTAATGGTTTAAATAGTTAACAAAATATTTTTCTTTTTCAGAATTATGACTTTAAGATGTTTATATTCTGTTGGAAATTTTAAAATAGAAATACTTTCAGTTCAGATTAAAACCAAATTTCTGACTGTTCAATTCTCCATGGAAGAAAAATTTGGGGTTTTTTGTTAATATCTTCTAGAGCATTTCAAGATTATATAGGCTTCTATAATTGCGTCTCCCTGCAGCCTTTTACTAGTAAACACGGAAATCCACTATTCAACATCCTCCTTTATTAAAAATACTTCCTCATTATGTGTGCAACTAGTACCAGAACACAGAACTCAGCTTGCACAAATGAACCTTCCAAGAGCACAATGCATCAGACATTAATCTTAAATGGGGGCTCACCATTAATCACAGTGTAGCTCAGACTTGGAGATTTATACTATAACTGTTCTGTTAATTAGTGAGTACAAGTACACATGGCACTTTCACCTTGGCTTCCCTGTTGGAAGCAACTTAGAAGCACTAATAAATTCCTTCTAAAACAGCCTCGCAGTTAAATAAATGTACTTTGTATACAACGTGGCGAGCTAAGCTAAATTCAGCAGAGGAGAGCTCTGGTTTCCGGGAACTGAGTTAATTTTGTAGCAGCTTCATTAAATATAAAAATTGAGGCTAAAATCTTAAGAAGTCCTAAGACCAATGAATGTCTGAAGGCTAATAAGCCATACTGGTCCAATGCAGCTGCAGAACCAGTCAGTTGAATATAAGATTGAATAACAAGAATCTAATAAAAAGAAGCCTCTGCTTTATTGAGATAATACATGCAATTTCTTTTTTGTGGTGCCTGAATTCTCAAAGAGCTTCTTGACTTTCTTGTTGTCTTCTCACTGAAGCTGTTGGAAGGGTGCTTGGTGGTGGAGATGGGGAGCCTGCCTTCAAGAAGCCCTCAAACACTTTGAATCATAGGCTATACATGCTAGAGGGATCAGGAAAAAAATTTAAAAACTCAAATTTATCACTTGCACTGCCTTTGCAGTACACATGGCTATGGCAACCAGTATTAGCTGCTAGGGCTGCCCTGGCTTGGTACAAACCTTGGCCGCCAAACGCTGCTTCCTTTGAAACACCTTGACTTGCTGGAGTGCATTCTGTTCTTACCCCACCACTCTCACAAGGGAAGGAGTCAAATATTTATCAGTTATTTGTATGAGAAGTCTTTCCTACATGTTTAGAAATGCAGATGTGAAGGACTCTGTTTATTTTGTGTGACAGCTGAGTTATGAAATGTTTTCCACACCTGGAATGCTATATAAAGCTTAGTGGCAGATGAAAGAAAGAAAGAAAGAAAGAAAGAAAGAAAGAAAGAAAGAAAGAAAGAAAGAAAGAAAGAAAGAAAGAGAAAGAAAGAAAGAGAAAAAGAAAGAAAGAGAAAAAGAAAGAAAAAGAAGAAAGAGAGAGAAAGAAAGAGAAAGAGAGAAAGAGAAAGAGAGAAGAAAGAGAAAGAGAGAAAGAGAAAGAGAGAGAAAGAGAAAGAGAGAGAAAGAGAAAAAGAGAAAGAGAAAGAGAAAGAGAAAGAGAAAGAGAAAGAGAAAGAGAAAGAGAAAGAGAAAGAGAAAGAGAAAGAGAAAGAGAAAATCTCTATTTACACATTGAGCTGTATGTGAAAGATGAAAGGACTGAATTTTTTTCAAGGGAATTTGTCTCTTTCTGTGGCTGGGTAGTCACTGTACTGGCTTTGGATTGGCCTTTCACCATAACAAGTATTCAAAGTGTGTTTGTCCTGTAAAGAGAAAAATTAAAATCATTGTCGGTCATCTCCTTCAAACATTTTTCCTCCTCCATCTTCTCTGCCTGCCTGTTATTTATAGCAGTGACTCTTCCGAGTTGAAGAGAAAATCAGAGAAAACAGTAATTTGAAAAATCAGCTGTTGATACTACTTCAAACTTGTCCTCTCCCACACTAAAATCAGGAGTGGTGTAATTAATTCTTGCAGTGTTTTGTACAAGCCAATGCTGGTTTTGCAAAGACCTTGTTCTGCAAGGACCTTGTTCTTCAATCATTACTAGTCAAAGCAAAATTTCCTCCAGTTTCATTCAGAACAAGATTAGGATACACATTCTCTTTTCTTTCTTTCTCTTTTAACATGTGAAGCAGTCTTTGCTAGGATAAACACAGATAAAGTAGAGAGGTTATTGGAACAAGCAAGTGCAGTGATTTCTTTTACTCAATAACAAAAATAACAGATTAATTGGGAACTTTGTTCCCCAAAGAGAAAGCAGTCATGTTCTTTCTGTGAAGATCTCAAAGTAGTTAAAAAACAACCAACCAAACAAAAGAAAAACCAAACCCAAAACCAAAGAAAAATAAGAAATCCTTTAAAGCATATAAATCAGATCACTGCTGTAGACACGGGGAAAGTGGGATGCTGGTCCATAAGAGGAAAATGTCGATAATTTTTTTAGAGTACACTTGACAGATTCTTTAGAAGAAACAATGGTCAGGAGAGCTACAAAGTAAAGCAAAAGTCCACAACAGAGACTCTATACTTACAATATGTCAGCAGTGTCCACCTGCAGAGGATCATAGAACTATTGCAAAGGGAGAAGTGCCAAAAACTGCAGAGTCTATAAGTAAAGAGAGAAAATGAATAGGAGAGAGCAGAGGATGCCTCCACCCTTTGTGCTTTCCTGACCTCTTAAGTTTAGCTAGTGCTTTTAAATCCTCTCACTGGCTGTTTCCCTGATGCTTCTCTGGCAACTTACCCCTCTCATAGACTAGTTAAACCAACAGACAGTAATTTATACTTCTGTAATTCACATAATGACTCTTCATCGTCCCGGGATAATCTGAAACATTTTCTTTCTTAGTGGAGCATTAGCTTGTGTTGTACAGATATCTACATAAAGGCAGCTTACCAAAATACCCAGTTGGAACAGCATTGTACACAGAGGTTTAACAAATCTCTATACTTTCAAATAATTTAACACAGTTGGTATTATTACAAATACATGAAAACATAAGCCCTTAAGCTTTGCATCTCACCAGCATTATTTCTCCCCCTGTTGTCTCAGCAGCTATACCAACGGCACAGCAGAGCAGCCCCATCACCTTTTTTCCCCTCAGATTTTCCTGACATTGCTTGGTCAGACCAGAATGTTTGGCTGCAAGTACCCTGGACTCTGAGAGGCAAGGGAAGTGGGAGGAAAAGTGGGCTACATGATTAACTAGCACATGCCTGATTCCAGCAGTTAATAAGGAAAAGCATAGATTATCTTCTCCAGGGCAAGGCTGTGTTGTTTTTGGTTTGGCTTTCCAAAATCAAAGTGAATTAGGCTGTCATTCTGTAACGCACACTACTTCTCTACCTGCTGCCTCCCTGCTTAGGCACTTGAAGCCCAAACTAGGTGTGACTGCTTTAGACTGATTTCAAGCTTTGTTTTAGAGTGAGACTATTTTTTTAACCTTCTGTGGTATTTTTCCCTTCATTAAGAGTAGAGAATACATTTGAGATCTTAGAATGCTTCAGGCTGTAGAATCTTAAAAATAGAGCTGATCTCCTAAAAATAATATGTATTAGTCAAAAAATTGCTAAGTGCTGCACAATAAGAAATCAATAATAATAAAAATATTTTCTCTCCCTGACACCCACTGCCTGCTTCAAGTCTCCAGCACCTCTTGGGAGCTGTTCTGATTGCACTCTTAGGCAGTTGCTTTAAAACTAAGCAAATTGAGGGTACAAAGTTTTGAAAAATTGTTTTGTCTTTGTCCCAAGGTAGAAAAATATCTCATTAAACATAAAGTCATGATAGAGCAGGGATATCTGTGACTGTCTGGGTTACCAGCCATAGCATGTGGCTATACTTCACTGTACAAAATGACTGGGCCCACTGCAACAGCTATAAGTAATGTGTATATACTCACTGCCATTTTTCTTCCACAGGGAAATCAATACATCAAATATACCTGGTAGTCCATGAGTGGAAAATGCCGAAGTACGTGTTCTATAACCCCATTCATTTAATGAATAGAACTAGCATCACTTCTGAACAGTTAGTGCAGATAATGAGCATTATAAGCTGTTTCAGTCATTGTAATACCAAATACTTTACACATAGGAGAAGTTTGGACTGCTTCCCTAAAAGAAAATTATGAGAACTAGAAATACTGAAATTTTCCAGAGGGGAAAAAATAATAATTAAACCACAGTGCTATTTCATCTCTCTTAGATCTTTGTTAACCACATCAGGAAGAGAAAAAGGAGCTGTCTTCTTTTCATGAATCGTGTTTAGCTTTGATACAATGGCTCAAGGAACACGGCTCTCCCCTTAGTTATTCAGTAACTTCTCACAACGATTCCAATTGTACACTCTGTAAGAAACTCATGTTTCTTATTTGTAAAAGATAAAGCTGTTCAATAAAGATTAGGGACTTCGTGGGAGTATTATAAATAGGGACAGGCAAGTATGAAAGCACTTCACGCCTGCCTGTATCTGCAAAGTGATAAAACAGTGGAGAAAATCTACACGGTAACGGGGTAAGCCATCCACTGTTTCAGATATCAGGTGAGAGGAATCTTTGGGAACCACCCATGAATAAACAGTCCAGATTTTGTGGAAGGGCATGGCTGATTATTCAGCAATTCCAGTTTTTCTTATGGAAAAGATGCATCTTGCCTACATGCACGTGTGCCTGTTGAACAATTTTTATTTTCTTTTTTTTTATTCCATTCTTATAGCTTTAAGGATTATTTTAACAGCATAATTTTCCTGACTAAAATCATGGGAAGTTGAATGTGTAGTCTGGTCCCTAAGCTCACTGAAATTCGGAAGAATTTTGACAAACTAAGATGGGAGGGGTGGGGGACACATGAAATCTGTGGTGGTTTCCAAAAATCTTGATATAAGCCCCTGAAGTTTCTGCAGATATTTTGTTCTGAAGCTTTGGTGTTGATAGATGCCAGAAGTCATGAGTCAGTTCAGAGGCAGAAGAACCCATGGAGTTTTCTACTGGAAAGAGTTTGAAAGAATCCTCAAAATTGTTAGTTCCTGGGTTTTAAATGGACCTAATTACTCTGACGCATACGGCTGAGTCACTCATGAGCAGCTTCTTGTGCCCAAACGTGGCTGTGTGGAGATGCACAAGGGCTCAAGAGAGTCTGACCTAGCTTCAGTTTCTAATCTTGTTGCTCCTTCCCCACAACAAAAATGAAAGGCTTAGAAAATAATTTTCTCTTAAGGATAAAAAGAGGGAATTTAAAATTTTGTGGTTTCCCCTGTGCCTATCCCAGCTCTGAATTAACTCAGTACTAGTATATCTATGCACAGGCTAGCACAAAGGAAAAAGCACAGAACAGCAATGATTGCTCAGCAGTCAGCACTGTACATGAGGCAGGGATTTTCCAGGTCATTTTTATCCAGTTCATCACTACAATTTGATGGTCCAATTCTGCCAAATCAGCAGAAGTACTTCTTGAAAGAAAGCCTTGCCCAGTTCTGCACAGACAGCACTCTAAGAGTTCGCTGGGTTACTGGCACTTTTCATCAGAGATCCACTGTGAATTGCACTTTTAAATAAAGCACACAAAGATTAGAAAATTCTCACTAGTGCTGGACATATTCATATGCCCAAGGGGATTTGTAACAACTGATGATTTTTCCCAGTTGAAATAGCAGTATGGTCCTTGCCTATAGCAGGCTGAGACATGAAGTGAAGAATGTGTGAGGAAGCTTGTGAACAAAACACATGCTGTTGTTTCTCATTTGTGGAGTGATTGATGTACACAGAAAAAAAGTAAACAGTTTTGCCTATTGATGGCCTGGTGGACAAAAGAATGACTGGAATGAAACCATGTAAGAGGAGGGGGGGAAAGTGAAGTAAAGTTGAGAAATATTTAATTGCAGGCACTCAGACAACACTTCAAAAGTCCATGTAAAAGTACCTTGTACTGCCTTTAGTCCTGCTGAAGGCAATGCAGAATGAATTATTATTCCATGAAAGCAGATATAGTCTAACTCTTATTCAGATGAAGGAAAACAGTTGTTACTGGGACAACTTTTGGTAATCACAGAACCATAGAAAACTTGAAAGACTTTGACTTTCAAAGCTTTTTAGGGCTTTCCATTCCCCTGCCCTAAGGGAGAAGCAACCATATCCATGTAAATCCTGTCAAAGAGTTCTTCTTGCCATCCTTAAGCTCCTTCAAGGCGGTTCCACGGCCTCCCCAGATAATTTACTGTCCTCCAAGCCAAGCCCCTTCAGCAGGAGACTGGTGCAGGTACATCCCAGGTGGAAGGAAGAGCAGCTGGAGGGCAGACAGAGTCAGGAAGCCCTGGTGGGCTAAAGGTGGGCAGCTCTTCTCACCCTCATGGTCAGTCCAAACCTGGCAGAACACAAGACTGCCAGAGAAGCTGCTCATAAAATGGCCTCACTGGGTTAACCGCACCATTGTTTTTTAAGAAAAATACTAAAACACCATGCATCTGCCTGTATCTTCACAGTGATAAAACAGTGAGAAAATCTATGCGGCTACAGGGTAAAGCATGTGATGGTTTTAGGTACCAGGTGAGCTGGTACATTTTTGGTTTGTACGTGGTTTGAAGGGCAAGATTGTACATGAACCCTTTTCAGAAGCACAGGAGCTCTCTGGGAGGCACGTGGTATGTATCATGCTCCTTTTAAATGGGTGCTTTGGCCACTTTAGGAATCTGGCCTATCAACTAAAGCATGTACTGGGGACAAGAAAGAGGTCCTGGAGAGGAAGGTTATTCTGAAAGAGGAAGTAAATATCAACATGAGAGAGCTGGAGTGAAAGGAAGATTCAGAGTAGTGTGTGACTTTCTCTGTGCCTTCTCATGCAAGAAACGCCCTCTACTTTCTTTTTGCATAGTGTGGCTAACCTGCAACCCATGCTATCCAGACCAGAGGGCTGGCTCATGTCTTGTCTCCACATTCATTTAAAGAATTGCTCTGAAAATCATTGTCTTTGCCTTTCACACTGACTGCAAACTTCTGCTGACATCCCCCAGCCACTGACTCCTTCCCAAATGATTCTCTGACCTTGTAATGTCTTTTCAGCCAGCTTCTCTTATCTACACATACTCTGTCACTGACTTGCAACAGATAGATTGATTCTTACTTGCATTGCCATCAAAATAACTCTAGGATTTTAAAACTGGACAAAAAGGTATAAAATCAATGGAAACAGCCATTCACATAAAAGTTGCTCCCTTCAAAAATCCATATCTATGGTGAAGCATTAGGACTAAAATTGACTGCAATTGGATCTGATTAATAGTACCATTGGATCTGACAGTATCTCATTATACTGTCACTAAAACAGGAAATTCACTGAAAATTAGCTCTGATCACTGTTGCCACAGCTTCCATCCCATCTTCTCATCTTTATTAGAAACATTGCATGTATTCAGGGTGCTAGTGAGGAACTTGAACTTCACTGACATCACAGTTCATTTCTTTTTACATTCCTATATCCTGCTGTACAAAGGTTTTATGGTTTTTACAATGCTGAAAGATTTCATGGAGTACACCAAAATGTATTTTATTGCATTTGTAATCTAAAATCAGTCTCAGGCATATAAATATCACACAAGAAATCTCTTTAAAGACATTTCAGATGTGATCTTTTCTCTAAAAATGATTGCAACAGTGGAAGTTCCTTTCTGCCAAACTAGATGCTCCTCCAAACATTACCAGTTTTGCTTTTCCCTAAAATCAATATTTGTTCTGGTGGTAGCTACATTTTTGTACCCAGCTTCCTCCTCTACAATACTGTCTGTGATCCCATTCCTAAGGTGCTGCCCTTCTCAGGAAACAGCCTGCATCTTTGTCAATTTAGTTGTACCATGAAGTTAAACATCACTTTTATGTTTATGCCAGCTCTCAGGCTTTCAAACTCTTCCATTCTCTGCTTATCTTGATCAAGGAACTGAATAGCTTTTTTCCAAGGTTTCAGACTTTCAGCTGAAACACCCTCCAGCCCAGGATGCTAGAATATATCAGCCAACTTTACTATTTGAGCACTTGGAAGAGAGGGAAACAGCACACATTAAAACCCTCTGACATCTTTTCCCAGTCCCTGCCATTGGTACAGACACATCAAAGCCAGAGGTAACAAGCTCAGATGGAACCCAGTAGCACAGAGCTAGTCTGAATGTTAAAGGTCCATCTGATAGTTTGGCCATCATCTATTTAGATCTCCATTAATGTAGGCATCCTGGTCCTGGCAGATTAAACAGGAAAAATTCATACGAAATTGGGTCAGGTATAGCTAGAAAAGTGGCAGTGCAGTGCAAAGTCTGGTCCAACATGTGTTGATTCAGCTAAGGTAGAACACCAAGATACAGTGAAAGGCAAAATTCAGGCCTGAAATAAATGCAGCATGACAAACCAGTTTAAATTTAACACTTACCAGGAAGTACAAACCACTTCTCCCTGTTAGCATTAACTTTTATTTTTGGTTAATTTTCACGTGCATGTGTAGAAATATGCTAATCCTTATGTTGTCTCCTATGTCTCCCAGAAACACTCTGAATCATTCATAAAAACTGGCTACATAAAGTCTTGAATAAATCCTTTAAGTGCGCCATTTCAAAACTTGTATTACTTTCCCAATTACTATTCACACTGCTCCAAATGAAATCCAAATCTGTCTGTTATTAGCTCATCACTAAGGTTAGCAGTTTAATTCACTCATATCTGACCATTCAATGCTACATAATACAATGTGACATTCTATTGCTAATACTTTTCTTTTAGTCTGTATGGAATAACTGAAATAAAATTATTTTCAAATAGTTCAGTGGACCTAAATCAATAATTTTTCCAGCTGATGATCTGTCCTCCTGTGTTCCAGGTTTTCTTTACTTAGCCTGCAATGTGTGGCCAGACACCATTAGATTGTCTATTTACCATCCATCAACAGTTACACTGTAGAAGTATGATTTTATGAATGTGCCCTTGAAAAACTGGCTATCAGAACACTATTTAAAATTTATGCTAAATAAGATGGTGGAACAGATTTCTAGGTAGTTTTAGAGCTTCTTTTACTGGGAAGTGTTATTCAAGGTTTAGTGGAATTAAAATTTGCTTTTGCAATGTAGTCATTATGATATTCTGTTGTGTGCCTTTTGTAGAAAAAAAAATGCTAGCTTGGGAATGATGTCTTTTATTTAAAAATAAAAAAAATGAAGTGTAGCTGGCAAAGTTCAGATAATTGGACAGAGCAGCAGAGCTTAAACCAACATGTATTCAGCATACTGACATGTGATATCTTTTGAAATCTCCATAGGGTCTTTTAGCTTACAGTGAGACATTGCAGAACCCTGGACTGTTGCAGAATAAAGGCTTTGCTCTTTCAGACATGCACCAATTTCCAGAAACATAATTATTTTTTCATCTTCTCCTTTCTACCAGATCAATGAATATTCTACTTGGTAAATGTAGAAGGCTTTACCACCTCTGTCCAGAATCCTGCAAGTAATGCCAGAACTCTAAAAAAAATTCAAAGCCAGAAAAATGTGGTTAGTGGAGCATCTGTATGGTCTGTCATTACTGCATGCTATTCTTATTAAGACATCATAAGCCCAACACTGGTAGAAAGCCAATAAAATGAGGATGGGGAAAATGGGTGCTAAAAATGAGAGCCACCGGAACAGATAGAACAAAAGACCAGCAGCTGGTTTCCGGCCACACAGTGTACCTCTAGTAGCCCAGATTCTCAGGGGTCTGTGTAGCCTCTGATTAAAACATCTGCTATGCAGGTTTAAGGCTTAAAGTACTAACTGTAAAGTTTTGAAGACCATTTTGGGAAACTTACAGTCTTGCTGCTATGAGGCTTCCCCCATACCCAAAGTGAAAAGAACAACTCGGAGCAGACTTGTTTCACACTGGTTTTCTGAACAGGATGGAACTGAATAAAGTTTAAAAAATTAATTCTATTACTTTTCTATTTTCTAATGTGAACAGCTCTATTTCTGTCCTTGAATTGAGCCCAGTACAATTTGTTTAATCCTCAAGAGAGACTGAATGTCAAACTTTACCAAGTGTTAATCTGAAATTGCTGGCCAGCTGAACCAGCAGTGATGTTTAGCAAGCCATGCATTTTGCAGCAACCTAATGACATTACAAAAAACAGACTGATAGGACTTGCAAGAAGATTTCGCTCTAACCTCAGCAGGAATATCCTGTAAAGCTTTTGAATTTTTGCTTAGTAAGTGAAGCAAAAGTGTAACTCCATCAAATCTGCATCTCACTTGACTGAACAGTCTCAAAAAAATCATCTTGGTCTAGCCAAGACGCCACGAAATTCAGTCAGCCTCCTGATGCAATAGGAGGCTCAAAGAGATGTCAAACTTACATTGTGGAGGGAAGACAAGCTAAAGATAGAGACAATACATTTAAACAGCCATGAGAGTAAGAGTTGGAATTAATATTTATTGCCTAGACAAGCAAATATGTTAAAAGAGAGACAAGTATTCCGACAAGTTGGAAAGAATTGATAGCCCTGTGCTGGCTGGTTAACATACAATAGTGTTGTCTCCAGGAAACAAAAGGATTGTGTCATATGTTCTGTGTCCCAACTCCTGTGGCCATGTTTCAAAACATCCACTCCTTTCCTCTCTTCCCCAACAACAACAACAACAACAATAACAGAAAGCAAACAAACCTCCTTCTGCTTACCTAACTCTGTAGCCAGATCTTGACCCCACCATGATAAATGCAGCAAGCAAAGCTCTGTCAGTCCTGGAGAAGACTCTTTTTCACAGCAGTGAAGGAAACCACAGGTACGTTGCTGTTCCTTTTGCTTGCTGTATTTCTCCTATGGCTGGAGTGCCATGGTTTCTAAATCTTACCGCTTAACAGCTGATATGCATTCATGTTGCGTGAGTTATGGTGGGGAGGTTAAGTATAAAAGAGGATGTAAAATTTTTATATATATAAATAATTAATTGAAAGGAAGAAAGTCAACCAAATCGCAGTCAAGATAAGTGTCAAGAGTTTAGTGCAGAAAAAAAATGTATCCCTCAATAAAACCAGCAAACCACGCGATTAGTATCTCAAAAATCTTGAAAAAGAGCTTTAAAGACTAGGAACTACGTGCAACAAGACACAATGAAAGCACAGCAGAAGATCTACTGAAGAAATGTATTGTAACAAAATGCTTTATTGAAGCAGTGGCAACAAACATGAGGCATTTCTTTGAGACACTCCCCTGCTTGGTTAAATAAGGATAAATTCACAGAAATGTGATGTAGTGATAAGAAGCTGCTGAAGGAAGACTAAGGGCTTGATTCACCCACTGATTCAGTAAACTTGCACCAAGCTGGATGGAGTTCATGCTGATCTGGAAAAGGCAATGGTCAGGTGAGACAGAGACCAGAAGACCTCCTAGTTCAGTGCTGGGACAAAGGAAGCACCAGCAAAAATTCAGAAGTCACGGCCCCTTTAGGTACTGGCAGCCACACAGACATGTGCCTGGAACTGCTGTCACATAGGACACCAACACATCCTGTAATGTTTTATTGTACTGTTTCTTCAAGGAGGTGTCTATCCTGTACAGACACAGAAATTAAGTGTACAGAACCAAGGGCAAGCGGTAGGCATTGCTTCTAGGAAGCCATTTCATTATGAATAATTTAACATAACTTTGGGGTTTTTTCCATCTCCAAAATTCATTATAAAAATAGTAGCAGGAACATTTCAACCACAATTAAAAAAAAAAAAAAAAAGAAAAAGAAAAAGGAAAAGACAAAAGACAAGAAAAGGTAACGTTAATGCATATTTAACAGCATCTGAGCTTCTCCTTGCTGTCCAAGTGCAAGCAAAGTATGAGCAAAGTCAATGGCACTGATCTTCCTATTGTTGAAGAGAAAGCAACAGATTTTTCACAGTCTCCAGGGCAAAACAAGGGAGACCTTGCAAACACGTCTCTGTAGGGGCTCTAAACAATAGCAAAGGTTCTTTCCCAGGGTTGTATTTCTCTATTCCTTTGGCACACTTTCACAAAAGGGTTGGGTCCTTTGAGGTTATCTGCAATGTGCTTATGCTCAGAGCACTAACATGCCTGTTAGCTCTGTACCCTCAGCATACTTTTACTGTCATTAAAGAGTGATTATAACTCAAAACAAGAGTATCTTGGAGATGAGACACTGGACCGAAGAAAAGCAGGCCTCTAGGCTCTCACCTCCTCTCATGGCACTTCAGGCAAGCAATATGCATCACATTTCTATTAACCATACATGCTTAGTTCATGAGCTCTTGGAACAGAGATTATTTCTTTCCCTGAGTATGCAGGTATAGAAGAGCAGCATTTTGGAGCAGTGGCCTCAGCCAGAATGCCTTTTAACCAGCAGTTATACATTAAGAATTTTAGCAACTATGAAAAAAAACCCTACTTTGAAGGCCTCACTATTAATAAAAATATTTAAAACATCATATGGCAACTTTCCTTTTTTATTTTTTGAGAATACTGAACACTTTTAAGTGCACAGATCTTTGGCTCTGCTGCCTCTCAGTTTCTCAAACACAAGTGCATATTTCTTTGACCATGTTATTGATTTCGAGCCTTGTGGGGCACAACATTTCTTGGCAGCATTGACACTGTTGGGATGAAACTGCCATCAGCAAGCAGGTTGTGGTACCTCAGCACATGTGTTAAGAGTTTGCTGTCCACAGCTGCAGAGGCTGCTGGGTTTGGATACAGCTGTGGAACACAGGGGTATCTTTAGTTACCTCAAAGAATTAAAGTAAGACTGCATTCAGCATCTTACCAACTTTGAGTATAGCAACTGCAAAATGCTCCAGGGGAAAAAAAAAAGGCATGTTTTGATTGTCAAACTACTTCAGTAATAAAGATTAGATGCTACTTTGAACATTATATTGAAAGTGAATCGGTGTGCTATTGTTAGTAGGCAAATTCCCAAACCATCCCAGTAAACAAGTTACATACCTATTTTCCACTGGCAGCAACTTCCAGCCCAAAGGAGAGCATAGATTTAGTCCCATCAGCTGCAGGATGATTCAGTGCTACATCACCACAAAGTACCACAGGATCCCTGCACTCCTCCTTTCTATCCCGGACTCATCTCATGCAAATCCATGCCACGGTTGTGGACAGATGTTCTCCCTTTCCAGGACACAGCTATACTGGGAAACCATGGCAGAGGGCTCTTACAGGTACGCAGGAAAGCTGTAAACTTGGCTGCACAAGGATGCTGTAAATTGTGACAGCTACAGACGCAAAGAACTTGGAAAATTACTGCAAAAGTGTTATCTGCCTAAACCCTGCAGAGTCCTTCAGCTGTGTAACATAAAAAATCCTGCCTTTGTTTTTAAGCCGGAGTGTTTAGCTAACTTTTCTCTGTGCAAAAGAATCCTCTTCATTTTAACGCGTTATGCATGAAATTGACTCCATCACATTAAGGATGCAAAATCTTGATGGTGGTGCGAGATGCCTGGAGGTGAATGACCTGATCTAAACCCAACAGAATTACCCCTGCCTGTTCCACTCAGCTTCTCCCAGGTGCACAGCTGCGTAACAGTGTTGCCAACATGGTATAGGAAGCTCGTATTTCTGAAAAGAAATAGGATTAGTATTATGCAAGTCTGTAGAGTGAACCATCCTCACTGCATGGACAGAAAGTATGTGAAATAATTTATACCACTTTAAAACACCATTTTCCTTATTTACTAAATACAAGCCTGCTCATCCGTTTGGTATGTGTACCAGCTGTGTTTCTATTTACCACTGCCCACTTCTATCAGAACTTCTGCTCTGCCTAAAAGTTTACTAATGGGCAGGCTAAACATGCTGCTTTAACCAGTTTTGTGAATCCTGGGCTCTGCACTGAAATCCTTGTCCATATCCAGAAACGACACCACTCAGCAGAAACTGCAATTACTCAGCAGTTCTGTTGAATAAAAATGAGGCAAATAGGCAAAAGTAGTGAAAAATGTTAATGCTGGGCTAAACTCTGCTCAGCTACACAAGGTTATCCATATTTGAAATACACAGGACTGGCCTTTTGTGGCAGCTGTGGTTTATCTCCTACACAATAGTAATGGGAGAAAGACCAAAGTGTATCAGCACTAGAAATATTTTAATAGGACTAGGATTAAATTTGTCTCATTTTAAAAGATCAATTTATCAAATTTACTGTCTTAGTCCCAGTTCAAACCCAGTCAGCATGCCTGTGGCTCTTCAAAATAGCAAGAGAGCATTTTTTTTTTCACATGTTAAGACAGGCAAAAGCCATTTCTACTTTGCCTGGGATAAAGCATATAGGACATGCGTTGTTCATTGGCCGCTTCTTCCAACCTCACCTGGGAACACTTGTGGCTGTTGGATAGTGACTATTTATAGGAAAGTAAACAGCCCCAGACATAATAATTCTTCTCTAAGTGTAAGAACCTCCTTTGCCTAGTTCTCAAGGGGTAAAAGTGAAGATTTAATCAGTCTTTACACTTATATATTTTTTAAATTATTTAACTTTTATTACTGTTGCACCATTTATACAATTACATATAATTTCAATGCATCCATTGTACATTTTGTTTTTTCATTTGTTTTCCAATGAGTGTGTGTTGGTGTCTGTGACACAGAATGGAAGAGAAACTGGAACTGCAATGAACGCAGACTTTTTCATTTCCACTGACCAATAAACAGAACTACAGGTGCACCCAACCACAGACATGCATTAACTCGTCATGAGAAATCTAGGTAGGCTAAGTAGGATGAGAATGCTTTTTACTCCCAAAAAATATTTGGAGAGGAAGAATTGGAGGATTGGCATTGAGAAATATGTGGACAGCTAAGTGGGTTTTGTCTGAAAGTTGGCATTCATCCACTGCATAAAAAAAATATCAAAATAAGAAAGGCTGTAAATAAAAAAAAAAACACAGAAAATACTGCTTTCATAAAGATCTGATTGCCTTGGCACAAACCTAGTGGGCAGAATCAAACGCATCACTCCCAAACCCCATTACAGAACAAAAAGAAGATTTTGATACACTGGTGGAGTGCATTTACAGCAGTTCAGATACAAAAGATGTGCTGTACTTTCAGACATCCATTTATTTAATTTTTTTTTAATCCAGGACTTGTGTCAAGTTGGCAGAAAGTATATTAGATATTTCCCCACAAAAATACTATTTGGATTCTCCCCCCTCCCTCCCTCCCAACTTGATGGGACATCCTTTTCATTTTTTCTCTTTTTTTTTTCTCCTTCTTTTCTGGGCAATACATATTTGCTATTTCAGATCTGAAACGAGTTAGTAGAGCTGAAAAAATAAAAAAAAGACACAGGTTGTTTTAAGTGGTTGTTTCAACAGGCTGTCCAATTTAATCTTGCACTGCTATGGTTTGATCCGAATTAGTCGCTGGAACTTCAGAAGGTTTCACTTCCTCTGGAGGGGCTGCAGGGTCTGAGGCCTTAGCAGTCGAACTAGGTGCTGCTGTTGCCGCGGGCTCCTTGGAAGAAGGCGCAGCCTCGTTGCTGCTAGGTTTTGAGTCTGAAGCTGGGGCCACTTCACTTTTAGTTTCTTGGGCTGCAGGCGTTGCGGGAGCCTCAGTCTTTTTGGCTTCCCCTTCCTCTTTGCTCTTGTCATCTGCTTTACTGGGAGCTGTGGCTTCTGAAGGCTGGGAAGCTTTTGCATCGGTGCTAGGCTCAGAGGGTTTGGGTGCTTCGCTACTGGCAGCGGGAGCAGAGGCAGCAGTCGGCTCCTCTTGCTTGGGTGCCTGTTCGGTATTCTTCTGTGGCTCTACTTTTGCATCGACAACAGCCTCCGACTTCTCAGGTTCTGTTTTCTGGGTTTCTTCCTGGGTCACTGTTTTCTCCTTCTCCCCTTCTTTTTCTTCTGTCTTATTGGCAGCGACCTGAGTATCCTTTTCTCCCTTCTCCTCCTTGTTCTCCTTCACTTCTGCGGTCTCTGTGGTTTTCTGGGCATCCTCAGCCTCCTTTGGAGTCTCCTCTTCCTCAGTTGCTGCTCCTTCAGCCTTCTTGTCTTTGTCTTTAACTTTTTCATCATTGACACTGTATCCCTTCTTCTTCTTGCTCAGTTTGCCTCCCATGTTGGAGTTCTGTAACAGAAAAGAGAAAGAGTTGATTACCCAAAGCCCAGCATTCATCACTGAGAGAATCAAATTCAGATCAACTGAAGTACAAAGGAAAACTTTATTCTAGCTCCTGAAAAGGAGACCACATGAGGTTTGATAAGGTGTTCTCAGCTGAATTACCAGTTCTGCAGAACATCACTGCCAGTGAGCTTATGTCCTGCTCAGCTCTGCAGACTTTCAGACAGCAAACCCCCTTCTGCCACATCCCTTATGAGCAGTCCTCTGAACACCTCTAACCCTGGTTATAGTTCAGCAGGGAGGAAGGGGACGGAGTAGCAAGAAGTAGCAAGATGATGGACCGCTTACATACAGCCACAATCTTTTGTGGTCTGAGAAAGAGTGGAAGTAGGAAAAAAACACATTAATATGCAGGTTTGGGAATGAACTGAATTTGACTGCCAGTCTTGGCATCCACCCCTGGTTAACACAAAGTCCACTATCCCTTTAGCAAAGACTCTGAACCACCTTGTCATTAAGGTTTGGAGAAATCAAAGGAAGCCTAGAGTCAGTGAGAAGGCTAATGCAGAAGACTGCATCTACTCCCCTCACCTCACCGCCTGTTATCTCCACAGCCAGTTTCCCTTGTATATACAGCCTTTGGAGGGGGCTGATGGTACCCAGAGGCCAGGAGCATGTGCTTCCCTCACCTAGAGGGATGTGGGCGCCCACATCCAGCTGCCTCAGAAGCAGGAACAGCTCCCATGCACAGAGTCCCACCCAGCTTTGCAGATTCCACAGGGACTGCCTGCCCGAAGCCCGGCATTCTCCCACTCATCAGGGTGGGAAACACGGACCCTGAAGCACAGCAAGACTGTGACCCCTCCATAAGACAAAAGAAACAAATATGGGTACTTCTGACCACAAGCTTACATGTGCATGTGACATGACGCAATAAAAAACGGGAGAAGAAGGGGGCACATTTGTAGCCTCTGCTCCCGGTTTGCAAGCATGACAAGCAATCAGGTACATGTTCAGTTATTTAAAAGAAGCTGAGCACGTGTGTAATCATATCAGTATTTATATAGCCTTTATGTGGGAGTCTTAACTAAGAATATACAAAATCTTTCACAGTACTTCAAAGCAAACTTTGTCTACAAAAACAGGAGATACAGACATATTTGGGTCATTAATGAAAACAAAAACCTCTATGAATGGAGAAAAAAATTACAATTCTAGTATTAAAAAAATATTTAATTCATGCTTAATGAAAGGTTAAGAAAAAATATTTCTGTGTTTCCTACTATTTGAAAATAGGAGAAGGTGACTTTTTTCAAAGAACTGTCAAACAAATGTTTAATGTAAGAACTTCTCCGAGGGAGATGAATCATTCTAATTTTCTGTTTTGCACAGGTAGATATAATTATAGGCAGTATATTTTTCACACACTTGCTAAAACTGTGAATATAAATCAGTAAAAATTCATAGAATTGCTCATAGCAGGTTGAATATAAAGTAACATAACATACAACTAAGAACTAGCTGCCTCTCAGTAGATTTTCTGCTATCACAGGTACAAGCCCCAGGCAGAGCCCAACAACCAAATATCCACACATCTTGGGCAAAAATGAGCTATTATGGCCAGCAGAGATCTTTCTGACTTCAGCTTTCAAAAAGAGTAATTTGCAGTAATTTCAAAAACAGTAATTTGCAAATACTGTTGAAACGTTATCACACAGCCGTGCAAAATGGTAACATGATGTTAGTGAAACACTGCTTTGTTGTCTGAACTTTTACAGGAACAGCAATAAAAGGATTAACTTCCACAGAGTCACAGCTGAGCCATCTAATCTCTACCTTCATGACAGAGTTATCAGGTTTTTAGGTATTTAGGGCAGGCTATGGACATTAGTTTGTTATCTGACAAATGTACAGTCTTCCTGATTACTCCATAAATATTGCCCTGATTATTGTTTATGTGCAGCTACAACCAAATACTTTGAAAGGGCTTTTGCAAGTCAGCAGGATTGGAGATTTATATTGAAGCCTTGTGCATATCCAAATATGTAATCCCTAATTAAGCCTTTATTGCCCAGCAAAGCCCAGCTACCATGAGCCTAATTTCATTTGTTGCGTCTTCTGTATTTTTCGAGATTTTGCTATTTCATGGATAGTAGTAACTCACCACGATTTATATTTCCTTCCACAACAATCTTTTGACCTCAGATACAGTTGGATACAGAATGTCTATGCCAAAGGACCTTTAAAAAGTAGAGAAGCATGCATATGATAAATGTGCTCCCAAACTAAGAAAAGAAACATGCTCTATCTTTGCTTGGAGGTACACTGTGAAATCTCTGTGTCTCAGTTTGCATCACAGCCAGCTGGCTCAAGATAGGGGAGCAGAAGATGGGGAAGAGGTTCAGAGACTATCATTATGGTCTATTAGCAAATATTTACACTTACAAATGGACTACCATCTTCCAGCAGAGTTTCAACTATTTTATAACAGAATAAATTCTCTCTTTGTGACACTACATCTCATATCTCCCTGTTAAAAAGCTGCCTACATCATCGTGACAGCAGCTGTGCCAGGCTATGATGCAAAAGCAGAGCAACCATCAGGGTCATCGTCCAGGTAACAATGCTACAATGTCCCTTTCCCCCCATATCTGATTTACAAACATTCCTCCTCTCCCCAGACTTCTGATAACACATCTGGGCTCCCCTCTTCCAGGAACAGCCCCATAAGCTCCACTGCTTCAAACAGATGCTGGTCTTATCCCTGTCCCAGCCTGAAGCACAGCTCTGAACCATCCAGTGCGGAGTCCCAGGGTGGGGCAGACACAAAGCAAAGTATTTTAAAATTACAACCAGCTATACCTGTGAGAAGACCAGCATGTAGACCATTACACCTAAACATCTCTGTGACTGTGCTGGATATTTTTGCAAGGATAATCCTGCCTGCTACTAAACGAAAATAAGTGTCAGTGAAATGTCGCCCAAGTGAAGCAAAGTGCAAAAAGTCATTGAGATGTGAATTCATACAGTGTTAAATCCACTCTGTATTACTGCCTACATGCTAACACTTGAAAGGGTACAGACCTCTTTCCCACCTCCCATGAAAGGACTAAATTATGAAGAAAAAAAAGGGGGTGCACTATCTGGCCCAGGCAGACTGGGGGTCCTGCATTCATTGCTCAGCCTCCTCCACTACCTTGCCTCTCCCTAACCCCATAATCATTGCCTTCACCTTGCGAATGACAGACCCAGGACCAAAATTTGCCTACAACTATTGACAATTATTTACAGGCTAAGCCCCAGTATGTCTTCAGTTATTTGAACTTCCATTGACAGGTACAGGTTTTGAACTAGCTTGAGCAGCAGCCAAGTGAGCATAATGCTCTTTGTAGCAAGCATGTCCCAAAGGAAGATCCTTGAAAATTTTGGTGCTGAGCACCACTCCTATAAAATGGCACAGCATTTCATGGCTGTGCCATCTTACTGCTGGAAAGAAAAGGGTCTAGAGATAGACAGTCCAGAAGCCAATTTTATATAAGAAGATGAACTATATCAGTAATTTTCAGAGAACTTTGGTGAACAAGTTTGCAGACCAATACTTCAGAAGAGCAAAGTAAAATATAACACTAGGAAGCTACAGTAGACTTTATCTGCTTCCCAAGCCGCTCAGTATTCTTTGTACTGCTCTTCTTATGGAAAAAGAAACAGACCCAGAGATCACTGTGACTGACTGTAGAAGAGCTACTCCTTGCAACAGGAGCAAGGATTTCTTCAGTTTCTAGAAGAAATTATATGCTTTGCTCATCCTGAAGTTTCCATTCTCCTGCAGGAAGAAGGAACATAACAAGAGAGCTTGCACAGTTATCTTTCTTATTGTATAGTACAAATAATCTCTGGAGTGGATTATTTAGATTAAAAAATATCATATGTACGGGTTACTCAGAGAATGTTAAGCACTTTGAAATTTGCATACTTGTGATAATCAGGACTCAAAGATTCAAGGTCCATAAGACCATAATGCAAGAGGAAAAAGAACTCACTGAACATTTCAAATTTTCAATCTGAAAACTCACAGACATGACTGCCTGGAACATGGGCAGCATACATTTGTACAGTTTGTAAAAAGAATGATTATTTGGAAGTTCTATACCTCAAATTGCACTTCTACATTGAAAAAGTCCCTAGAATTAGCCCTTACTATCTCTTTTGTCAGTAAAGATTTGTCTGCCCAATTAGTTTTCTTATGTGCTTATAAACTTCTAAACATTTATTTTAGCATCGGCTTTCACATGCCATTAAAGAGTCTGACTATTTCAAGAACGGACTTGCTATCACCCTCCCTCACAGAGCTGCGAACAAGGCAACAGGAAAGGACAAACACACAGGCAGCACCTGTATGTTACCTCAGCCTGATTGCCAAAGCTAAACTCCCAAAGCTCCTGTCGGACTGCATGCAAAGCAGCCCATCTCCAGAAGAACCAGTTCAGGAAGACAATAGGTACCTCCTGGAATTCCACTGCCTCCAGCACAGGGCAGGCACGTGCGGTGGGTCAGGCCAAAGTAGCCCTTGCACAAGCCTGTTCCCAGGCATGAGTTATCTCACATTGCCTGCAGACAACTGCTGTAAAATGCACATCCCTTGCAAGGCAGGGTTTCAACACTCCAAATCAAATGAAATACCAATCCCAGAAACTGCTCCACCCCCCAGGTGCTGAAAAGAAATAGAAAGATCTTGAAGAAACCATTACATCTCTGTGCCTTATTGATTTACCCTACACCTTCACTAAAAATAATTTTTTTAAGAAAAGGCAAAAAGTTTTTGTTAAGGGACACATATGGGAACTGAAAGAAACAAGTGGTATGCAAACACAGTTTTTGAAAGATTTTCTGAAACTTTTCTGAAAGAAAACCACCCAAAACTTACTACTTCTCAAAATATGAAATAGAATTTCATGCTCTCCATTACACATACACATACACACATGCACGCACTCAGAGACATTCCTATCCTCACTGGGCCAGGTCAATCAGTTTTACAGCTTAACGTTAGAAAATGTCTGTTAGCAGACCCTTAGATAGAATTAGACTTGCTAGCCTTTCCTTTTAGCAACAAAGCCGTGTTTTTCTGTTCTTTCTCCATTATCCTCACATATCTTCCTTTTTGTCTGATTTTACTTAGAATTAACAGAACAGAAATGCTAGGTCTCATTCAGGTTCAAGCCTCTTGAAACCACAGTANTTTCTTTTTTTTTTCTTTCCTTCTCCTCTCCCTTCCCTTCCTTTCTCCTTTCTCTTCCTTTCCCTTCCCATCTTTCTCCTTAATCCTTTTCCCTTAGCAGTTTCCTTCCCTTCCCTACCGCATCCCCTTGTTCTGTGTCACTTATGCTTCAGAACAGTGATGGGAACCAGCTCTTCTGCAGTCAGGCAGGCTGGCATGAGGGAGGCAGGAGGAAACACACCCTTGGCCACCTCTCCCTTCTTAGGAAATGCTGGGCTGGCACAAAGCTGTGCCAGGAGAGGCCAAGCACATCATGGAAATCTGCACCTGCAGGGCTGTGAGCGTCACCTGCACACCTGCACGGACCCCAGGGCAACAAGGTGCTTGGACATGAGGTGAACACAACAAAATATGACCTGGTTGTTCCTTAGCACTATACAATTTTATGTGTTTAGTGCTGTGAGACACACAATAACAAACTGGGAACATCTCAGCTTGGCACTTGTACTGTTTCCTTCACGGACCACCGAGAATTTTTAATCCCTCCCTCAGCATGTGCACAGTCCTGTAAATACTGCACCTCCTTTCCTTCTTCCAAAGCCTTGTGAATCTCAAGATTTAGAAAAAAGGTACAGAGTAAAAGAGCAGTGAATGCTCAAAACACAGAAATTGTGCTCGCTTGATTTCCTAACCTTGATCTTTAAAAGAAGCCAATTCCAATTTTGGGACCTACTTGTTTTCTTTCAAAACGCAGACAATAAAGGAATTCTAGGAAGTAACATTGCCAAGTTTAAGTGTTTAATTCTCAGCCAGATTTCAGTTCTACTTTTCTCTGGTGAGAAGTGGAATACATTTAATGCAAATTTCTTTTTTAAAAAAAGGGAACTTCAATTTTTATATTGTGCGTAAATTTCTCAGAGACATGTACACCACACAAAAATGGGAAGCATGATTTTTAATATAAGCCATTTGTTATTAATATATCTAAATTATTAAAGTTGATTTTAGACTTCAATTATGAGAGTTATATTTATTTAAGCACACTGCAGGCTGATATAAAATTATCTCTGCCTCAGAACTTGTCCATGAAAAACTGCTTCATTTGAGAAGCATAACTGCTAATAATACAGCAAGTTATCAGAAAAGTTAACAATCACATGGCAATTTTTTTGAGAGCAAATTAAAAAACTGTACCTGAGATATTGTTAAGATTTATGTGAAATACTTGAGCTCAGAGGTGTGTATTAATTAATCAATTAGGAACCAAATTTTCCAAGAACAGATGAAGGGTGATGTTCAGCAGTTTCATAACAGGTAAAGGTTTTGCCAGAATTGTCAATTCATAGAGCATCAACCTGAAACCATAAGTACTTCACACATCCATTTTTGCACCCTTTGTATACAGAAGGTAGCTAGCTAGGCAGAATTCCTGAATAAAAGTAAAATTTGTCCATTATTTGATCAAAGAGTGATGAAGATTTTATGGGTTACATTGAAAGCTGCTGTTGGAGACTTTGGACTTGCATCCTCCTTACTCGGAGGACTCTACAGATGAAGAACCTGGGTGCACAACAGTGACTGAAGATCCACTACTCAGCCTGACTGTGGTCAGAAACCCGCACTGCCTTTGCTGTAGGAGGGTCTGCAGAAGCAAGTACATGACAGCACTGCCTTATGCAGTCTGTGTGTGTCACTCCATGTGAAAGCCACTTGAGCGAAGCGCTGACCTGTGTGCTGCAGAGTCACTCTGTAGGAGCATGTTCCGAAATATAATACACCCCATTTCTACAATACACAAGTAGCCCCTCCAGCTACAGAGCCATCTTGCAGAAAACATAAGCTGAACATAGGCCATTCTTGCCTTCCTGACTCGATGAGCAGCATGGAAGAAATGCTCTGCTGTGTGTGAATTCCCTACTCACCCCAGGCAAGGCTATGCTTTGTAGGCAGAGATAACATCTTTCATTAGACCACCTAATAGGGATAGAGATAACAGCATCCCTATTCTCCTTAGACAGTTGTCTACAGCTAACACATTTTTGTGTTAGCTTTCTTCATTATTTTCTTACTGCTGGTTTCAAATCAGAATTGCAGTGGTTTGCCACGTGTGGGGTATTTTCACCGGTCCAACACAGTACTACTTTGCCCAGCAGTGCAGATACATCTGTGAGCACGTTCAGTTTCATCCCTGGCAGGAAATCCAAAGCTGTTTTGCATTGTGTATAACAAAAACAAGTCATATTAAAAGCCAAGCAAAACAGAAGCAGCAGAAAATATATTATTTTTACAGTGCAGTGTATGTATTGCTCAGCTTTGCATTCAGTTCATCTGATGCTCTGATTGCTTAAATGAAAAATGCTGCCATCAATTTCTATTTATTTGCCTCATCTGCTCCATTCTGTCTACCAGTCTTCTTACAGACTCAAAACGCAGCTCACATTCAAAGCATTTCCCCTACATTCAGATTAACTGCATATGTTCTTTTTGTTGAATAATAAAAGCAGCTTGCAGACATGCTTGTGCAGGCACACACATGCAGCCAAAAGTCAGCCTGCCCCAGAGTGAGATCTTAATCACACCATTGTTAGGCACATGGTTGGAAGAGGAAACTCTGCTGTAAACACCTGCTTTGCAGAGACTGAGATTAACCTTACAAGAACACCTTTTGTAGAAACAGCTTGCAGGCTTCAAATAACCTGAAAGACTAAGCCAAAACATATAAGCATATGCCTTCCCCTTCTTCTTTGTAAATTGCCACATCATTTTGGGGTTTGTGCATGTCTCCTCAACAACCAGTTTAATAACTATTTCATACTAGCCAGAGTTTTCTAACCTGTATCCTAGAATTAAGTTCCTAAGTAGGAAATGATGCAAATTTCAGAGGTGGTTATTACCCACATCTTTGAGGCTGTTTAGGTCCCAGGACATGCACAACTGAGGGAGAGGTGAGATTCCACACATATTATTCCAATTATGGCCAGCCACTTTTTGCCTCCCTCAAATACTTAAGACACCACCACCACGTCTAATTACAAAAACACACAAGGTGATAAAAGCTTAGATAATGGGGTTATTTCCTTTCAAAACGTATTTTGCTTGAATTCTGTCCCTCCAGTGCAATTCTTACCATGGATCTCAACACCACAAATATGTTCATGGCTTGTAAACTCATGAACGGTTCCTCCTTCGGGTGCCTCCAGAGGCTACATTAAAAATATATCAGTCAGAAGCCAGCAAGCAATGAAAACATTATCCTCCTCCACACTACAGTCCTACTGAAGAGGAGTGGTGGGAAGACCTCATTCCTGGCGGGACTGCACACTGGAAAAAGGAATCAAGCCTAACACTTAGAGCTTGTATTTCTCTAGCCTCTTCCTGAACAAAGAACAGACAGTACAGGGAGCATGAAGACAGTTGAAACTCATGCTTTTTGTACTAAAAAAAGAAATAATCATATGATCCTCATTTACATGTTTTATTTAATATTAAAAGGTCTCGGCTGCTGTTTGTATAAATAGTGAACTTACCTGTCATTTCTTAAAATAGGCATGGAGAGCCACATTCACATTTTGAATAAGGCATTTGGGTATTTAACTAGGGAACTGTCACTGGAGACAGTTATTTATGGGGATCTATATTACATTTTATTTGTCTAACATTCCACATTCAAAAACACCTCTATTACTTTAATTCCCATTTAAATGGTCAAACTAGTTTTAATCAAACTTGAAAGAGTCCTTAGAATATAAATTACAGTATGCTATAAGAAATAGATGCATTAGCTTTGAAATCTAGGAACTACCAGTTTTGCTTTGAAAAGGGATTCTCCAATTCATTGCAAAATTCTTCCTCATTTTTGTTTTCCATCATGGTGCTGCTTGCTGAAAACAGAAATGGCTTTAAAAAAACATTCTTACACCCTGGCTGCAAGAAAGCACCGTATACCTAGGAACAGAACTTTTAACACACACCTCAGACCTAGGATAGGTCCCGGCAATCTTTAGACTATGTAATTTCCTTCTTCTGTTTGCATGACTTCCTCACCACAAGGAATGAAACCCCATCTACAATTATAAACCAAATCCAGTTCTCAGTTTCGTTTTTCATTTTTAAATACGAGGCACATGGACTGCAACACACCATTTCTGACTGCAGCACATGACTCCACAATTGCACCACTGAAAGGAGGAAAACAGGGAACCAAGACCAGCCACCACTGACTTAACGCAGCGCTTGCTGCTGCTGTGCATATCATGGTGTTCATGAGAGCACTGCAAGCTGTTCCTTCCAAAATACACGGTATTTCATTCACCCAGCAAAACAGAAAAAAATAGCAATTTAAATGAAGTATTTATGGTTGTCTCCTTTATTCCATAAAATAACTATATAAGTATTTTAAGATATAGTATCTAGTTAACAAATTCTCTATCTGCTTCTACCAGTTTTAGTTCTACATTGAGCTGCAGGAATAGCTTTTCTCTGGTTTTCCTCAAAAGGAAATGACTGCACATCTACTTGACGCTGCTGGATGTACCACATTTTTGGGTTTAGACACTAGAAAAGGTTGGCTGATTTTGAAACAACACTGACAGCTCTTTTCTCCCGAAGAACATGCATCTACTTCAGCCACTGGTGATGTGCCCACCCCCCTGACAGCCTCAGCCCTGAACACAGCAACAACGTTCCTCACAAGTTAAGGCATATGCAAGAGTCACAGGATAAAGCCAATTTCACCCTCCAGCTACTACACAATTGCTAATGACCATTAAATTAGTAATTGAAACATTATTCTAAAAATACCTGTACGTCTAACATGGCATTAGAAAGCTGAGCATGCTTACGTCCTTAGGATAGTGTTACACATCATGCCTCTGGTGGAATTTAGCCTCCTGCAAGCAACCAGCACAAAGCCTACTCACCACCTCAGCAGCACTTAGGGGGTATTTTACACCAACTTCCTGAAGGGCTGCTGCATTTCTCCTTGGAATAACAACTTCTGACTTTCAGTCCTGTGTACAAAGTTTCATTTGAAATAAAAAATGTTGTACTGAAGTCAAAGTATTCAAGTCAAGTCATACCTTGTGTAACATGAAAACTACCTATAATTAAACCTGTGAGACTTTGGGCTGAAGTACAAGTATTTCTCATGTTGCTAAGAAAAAATTCTTCCTCGTGATCACAGTGTCAGTGTCAGCAGCTTATCACCTCTCAGCTTCTCACAGCTCTGTTGTAATAACATCTTCTAGTAAAGACGTGCTCAAAAGAAATCAGGGAAATGGAAGACTGTATGCTCAACACCTTGGAAAACTTTCTATGTTTGTGTGCCTGAGCACTTATTTTTGCCATATACATCTTCTTCCAGACTGCAGCTTGGTCTATTATATTAAGTTCTTCACTTCAGTCTTTCTCACTTCCTGGTTCTCACACTAGCACAATATGTGGGGTTTGTTTTTTAAACCAGCATACATTAAGACAAAAGAAAATCTCATATTCCAGGCTCTTTTTTTTTGATTTAGAATGCATGTTTAATACTGCATTTTGACTTTTTTCCTTTCCTCCCTCCTTTTTTATACAAAACATTACATTCAAACTGGTTTACCAGTTTCACCTTAGTCACTGGGGGATGTTTATCAAAATAACATGGAACAGGTACTCAAAAATCACTGAAAGAAAAAAGCATTAACCAGCTAATTTTTAGTTGTATCTTATCTCTCTCCATCTTTTCCATCACTACTCATTTGCACTCCTCTAATGGCTGTTCAAAATACCGAGACATCTTAGGCAATCTTTTATTAAGACTTGCAATATTCTCCAAAGCTTGAGAAATGAGAGCTGTATTTCCTGATGCAGGTGAAGAATCGTAGGTCAATGGAGCTTTTTGCACTCCTTCAGTGCCACATGATGGTAATAAGGTAACGTGTGTTCCGAGCGTGCCGGAGGGTTGAGAGGAAAGAATCACAGTTTGGTTTTTGATTTCAGTAGTGCAAGACAACAGTGGGAACAGCAGAACAAAACCAACATCTGTTAGAGAGTTGCATCTCCTGATCCAACAGGATAATGGTCAGCTTTAAAAAATTTGCTTTGAAAACATAAAGTGTTTCTAATAATCCCAAAGTAAGAGCCATTCCAGGCAGTAAGAGGTACCATGTCACGTTTTAAGCCATTAGATGTCAGCTTGGATTCGAGACTGCCAGGCCTAGGCTGATTGCCTAAATTTCTTTCTGAAATCTTCACTGACTGTACTTTCTCTTTTCTTTTTGCTTGTTTTGGTTCGGGTTATATTGGGATGTCTGATCAGCCCTGCTAGAGGGAAGGTTACGTAAGACCGGAGGCTAACAAGTCCATTTGGCAAGATATGAAGTGAGCAGCTAGTGCAATCCATGAATTGCACTAAGAGATTTATGTTCAAACCAGGAAAGGCAGAAATCCAATTTAATAATTACTCAGCCAGAACCATTCCAAGCTAGCAGCTACCCAAAAGGGAGAAGAGCAAACACTGCAGCAGCAATGAAAACTAGAAATCAGGAAAGATGATCAGATACATACCTCCTCAATAAAATAGCTTGGTTTACTTTTCCATTTAAGTATCAGTAGGAAATCTGTCCACAAGAGCTATCAAATTAAAACTCACTAAATGAAAGCAAAAATAACTTTGCAGGGATGGCTGTGGAATTGGATGTAGGTCCTTTTCCACCCCCTCACCTGAGCACTAACTTGCATTTTATGTCAATGAATTTAGTTAATACCTAATATGGCCACAATTCAATTTTAACGGTTCAGAACCCATACCAAATGTCTTTGATGACATAGCTCTTAGACAGACTTCCATCAAGGCCGTATGTATGCCAATTTGCAGTTTTGGTCACCTCATACCATATAACAGAAAAAAACCTACTTTCCAATGCCCCTGTGCTATTTATAGAGAACACTTACAGTCATTCCTTCAGTTTAAGAAGCTTTCAGCCCATGGCTATGTGAAAAATTATTTATTCTAACCAAAGAAGGTAAGCAGACATCAATATAAAGTATAACTGAGCTATTTCAGGATTTATATGAGAGAAGTGTATCAAAGCAATGGAGACTTGAGAAATATGGAAAATTGGTTTTCATTTTTCAAGGCAGAGCTATAAATAAAAAGAAAAATACCACTAGAAAGGTTCTGCTAGCTCTTTCAGCACTAATATATTTTAGTTTCAAGCTATGTTTCAAACCAGCCCATGTTTCAAACCAGCACTGGGTCTCCCTTTTGCAGTCCCCGACACTTGCACATACATGGAACCCATCTGTGCCCCAGGAAGCCCATGTTGTAGGAGTAACAGGATATAAATTCATTTTAATTCCATTAACAGGACACAGCTGCTACAACTCCCAACAGTAACTGGCTTTTCCAGAGGCTTTTATTGTAATCAGTTCTCCTGGCTGGTGAGGTAGCAATGGTCAGAGTGGCCAACACTTCAATCTGGGTTTTTTTCCCTTTCTGCTCTAGCAGGTGAGCTGGTGGGACAGGGCCCCTGTGTTCCCCTGTGAGATGTCATCAAGAAATGTGAACTGAGTGCCTCTGCCCTGCTGCCTCAGCTCCGGCTCCCAGAGTTTGGCGATACATTTGCTTGGGCGTTGGGGAGAGGGAGCTGCACTTCATAAACTTTAAGATGTTGGCTGTCAGGAGCCAAGAGGCATTTAGCTCTGCAGAAATCATGTTCACAGTTCTGCTCACTGCAGTTTTCTGGGTAATCCACCCCATACGCACAAGTTGAGCACTAAATTCACACATCCCAAACAAGGGGGCTGGGTTGAAATATGATTCAAGTGCATAAAAGTCTCATACCCATATTTGGAAATATTACTTTCAAAGGTCTCATGCTATCTCAGAAAATGCTAAGTGAGCCAGTTTCAAGAAATACATCACAAGAAACACCTAACTATTTCAAGAATATTTGCAACCCACAAATATATTCATTTAAGTCTCTTACCTACCACAATCCCTTACTTTCTGTATTTCTTTTATTTTTAATCACAGGTAACTGGTAAGCAATACCACAGGAAAGCTTATTCTATGATTTGCACATAAACCAAAATAAAATCTTTTTTTCCAGAAATGGCCAATTTCCCTGTCCACTCTCAGCTCAGCAATTCTTTACTATAAGTGGACAAATCTTCTATTTATTAATTATTAGCTTTTGCAACATAGTGATTAAAAAAAAAAGAAATTCAAATTCTATTCTGTGTGAAAATATGAGTCTAAAAAGTGGGATTCTTTTATGTTGTTTTCCAGCGACTGCGAACTTTGCTCATGTCACACACTTCTCACAGACTCTGACATAAGCCACTTTATTCCAAAAGAGAAGTCAGATGCAGAAGGAATTATTCTCCTTATCCAGGACAACTTAGATAAATAATGCAAAACTACAACCACATCATCACATTTTCCCTAAAATCACAACACGCTCATTTGGAGTAGGAGGCATCTGATTCTCAAAGTGAAACAGCCATCGTAGAGCAGTGAGACAATGTTGTTTGGTTTAAGCCTCTGGGACCTGTCATAGTACAAAAGTGTACCACGGTAAAAATGACAGATGAGATCTTCCCTTTCAAAGCAGACACATATCACTGCACTAAAACTGCAGCACATCACAAAATCATGAGACTACCTCTCTCTCTCTCTCTTTCTGTTTTCAGGGATCCACAGCAGCCTGGGGTCAGAGGAGGCAAGAGCCCAAAACCTACTCAATCTTTTCCAGTTGCTGCTGCGTGGAAGGCCGTCGAATTTGCAGACCAACTTCCTCATTTGCAAAATGGGATAATATCACTTTTCATCCCCAGAAAAGTTCTGCCTGATGCCAACAGGTGCTATAAAGGCTTGGAGATATCGCTCCTTGTTTTAAAAGCAAGCCCATCCCGTATGACTCCTTCACCCCAATTCTCTGTTAGAGAAGGCTGTATTTCTGCACATTGGCACAGTACTGAATTGCTCTCTCTGAAGTTTCCCACTGTGCACCACACATGAGAACAGCACAATAAGCAAGTCACTCATGGTGATTTTACAGTACTGTGTCAATACTGCAACAGGCAGTTGTAAAGCATCTCTGAACAATTTCAGGTGCTGCTGAAAAATCCCTCTGGAACCAAGCTCCTTCACATTTATGCCTCTAGGCTGAGAACATCTGTACATGGACATTTTGATTTATAGTTCCAAATATGCACATTTCGCTCAGCTTTGGTTGACTTGCTGAGAAGGATTTTTTCTCAAGCTAAGAAAGCTCAGGTGTATCCAGCTGGATGAAGATGAAGCTACTGCTTGGCAGCCATCTTAGTGTTTTATTGAAGACAGATGTAAGAAAACAAAGTCATTTTTTCTTAAACAGAAAATTTTGAATGCTTGAAAAACAACCAACTTTTTAACCTGCTTTCATTAGGTTTCTGGGTGTTGGACACATTCTGGTCACTGCTCTATTTATTCTATGTTTATTAATTAGATGCATGTCTCTGTTAAAATTATATCCCTTTTAGGAGTGATTATTCAAATTTGAACAGACGCAAGAGGAAGTTCTAAAATGGTTCACTAACTTTCCAAGACCTTTTTAAAGATTACACAAGTTTGAAAATTCTGAGTTATATTTGTCACATTCTGCAGAAGCTTCCTTTCCTACCTACAGATCTGAGCTGTAGCGATTACATTATTACAGTCATAGAAAGTAATGAAAATTGGAAGTGTCTTCCTTTAAAGTGTGATTAAGCATCAAGTAGACATAGCAACATGGCACTGCTGGAGATGATATTCAACAGAGCAGGATATGAAATGATCATCTGGAAGAAATGGCAGGAATTAGGGATTTGAAGGATGACAAATTTAGGTACATTCCCCTCAATCACGGCATTTTCAAACCGTCTACTCAAACTAGTTTCTATTCTGGAATTTCAGAAGTCTTGGTAAGTAAATTAAGATCAGCAGTACAAATTTGACCAGGTCATTGTCAGGGGAATGAAGAACAACCCCACAGCTCTCAGTTCTCAGCACCTGCACTGAGGGACAAACAGCTACAAAGGACTGCAGGCCAGGCTCAGAGTCACAGACCGAATTTGTAACTTCATACACTTTGATTTAATTTGTTTTTTTTCATTACAAGTAGATTATGTGGCACTGAGGGACATGGTTTAGTGCTGAACTTTGCAGTGCTGGGTTAAGAGTTGGACTCAATGATCTTAGAGGTCTTTTCCAGCCTAAATGTTTCTATGATTCCATATTTCTGCAGGTTGTGTCAGAACATTTACATTACATACACACTAGGCTTTTGAAAACATACTTTCCACGTAAAAAGTTCAAAAGTTACAGAGGAAGAAAGAAAAGGTTAGGAGCTTTTTTTCCTTTAAAACTAAAAGAAAACTATTTTCATTATCACATTTGTCAGAGACCAGACACAAAAAAATTTATGTGTGCCAAAAAAATTAGAGATTCTAGCCTGAGAAAGAGGAGAGATTAAAGTAAATAAATAGTATGGGATCATAACTATATGACACTCAGCTTCAAATTTACTCACTTTCTATGAACTTTTGTATTTGTAATTTGCCAGCTCATACTTTTATCATAAACTCAAAACATTTGGATTTTTTTAAAAGCATCAGCTCTAGTGCTGATTACAAAAATAATCTAGATTTCATTTCTAATCTTTGATTAAGCAACAAAAGTCTTGAAAGAGTCCTAAACTAGAAAGCAATTTTTGTCTCATGATTTCTTACAACATCATTCATTTTAAATGTTTACGCCTGGGAATACTGCATGCTTGCAAGGAGACAAAGGTATGTGAAACATTCATTTTAAAAAAGGATGTCAACTTATTTCAATCTTTCATACCTGTTAGGCTGGTATTCAGATAAGTTCAAGAAACACAAGAGTCCTTTAAATTTATTTTTAAATTTGTGTGAGTGTTCTTAGCACGCTTAGTTCTGACAAGTTAACCCTACATATTCAGGAGCCAAGATATGTAGCACTATTTGAAATAAACCTAATAAAGGACTGCATAACAAGGCCACAGAAAAGACAGAAGAATTCTGGATGGCAAGTAGAGAACTGAGTCTCTGGTGACTAGTATGTCAGGAGTACAGAGATGGGAGTCCATCAAAGTCAGCCCAGGTAGAGAAAGGAATTATCTCTGACATTTCCTTCATTTCAAACCTACACATAAAATCCAGAATTGTCCTAAAAAAATTAAATTAACTTTATAAAGTCCAGAACAATTTTGTCATCTACAAGCTAGATACAGTGAATCAGTGTAAGATAATCACTGTAAGACAATCTGTATGCCATTAACTCTCCAGCTACTGAGTGTTCTGGCATAAGTTCCTTTGCTCGTTTGCACATAACTGATATTTTTATTTTTGATGCTCTTGAGTGCTTTTCCAGCTGGAGCACTATAACAATCACTGGATTTTATTTTTATTATTTATAGAATTCAATTAATCCACACATGAAAACATGGGAATTTTAACTGGCTTCCTATTAGGCCATTTCAACTGTTTTGTCTGAATATTTTTGACCATCTTTTTTTATAACTCATTCCTATTTTTAGCAAGTAGAAAATAACTATTTGCTATCAGACAAGATTAAAAGAGCAGTTCTAAAACTTGTTCAGAGTAATGTGGTAATTCCGATACATATCAGTGTACAATTTCACTGTTGCTGAAGAGATGGGGGTTTCCTCACTTCTTTTTAAGTTCCAGATTTTATTTTCATAAGTTACATTTTCAAAATTCAGTTGAGTGCTCTTGAGAGTTTTTCCTTATGATCTTTTAGATAGATAATAGTGTAAGGCAAGAACTCAGTGTTTACAAAATACCATCATCATTAAGAATAATTTTACAGTTTGACTCAATGCCCAAATAATGCTTAGAAATGCCAAACAGAAGTAATCTGCAATGACTGTAATTCAGTACTCAAACAAGTATTAAAAAGCTAAGTTTTATATTTAGGAAGGCGAAATTTAGCTGGGACCTTTGATCACATCTCCAGCATTTACCAGTACAATTCTCTTTCAGTAAAAAAAACCAATAAGAGACAGAAAGACTCCAGCACTGTTTGCTTGTTCTATGAAGGAAGTTAGAAGCTGGAGCAAAGAATACTGAACCAGAGGCTCTGAAGCCAGTTGGCTTTGTTGAACCTCACATTCAACAATTTTTTTCAAAAATCAAGTGTTTCATATGCAGCCCAAGTGTATGACATCTACAGTTACTCAAATGCAGTGCTCGGTTGCCAGAAATATGCTCATACTAGCAAGCAGCAGCTGGAAAGCATTAGTCCCAATGGTAAACCTGGGTGGATATCAGTATCTGCAAGCTAATAACCAGGGAAAAGAAATATTGCAGCTATACATGACCACCTGCCTATACAGATTGAAGGCAATTAACTCCCTTCTCAGCTGAGCATCACCCTCCTCAGATCACCGTAATGGCTTTCAGACAGCGTTTAGTGTTTGCAAGGTACAACACCACTTCTCCACTGCAAATTGCTGCGATTTTCAGCCTCCCCTTGACCAGCACCTCAGCACAAAGCTGAGGAGCAGAATGCACCACACAGCCTATGAAGGTTCGTCACATGGGATTAAACATGTGGAACAAAAGACTTAATGCTCAGCTGCAAAAACATTCAACAATTAATTAAATATTTAACTGCAGAAGGATGAAATTAAAAGCCGGAGTTTCCATTAGCCCTGTGTAACTCTACCTTGGACTTATGTCTAAGAAAACATAAAGCCCTGTTGTCCCCCATGTGACACGACTGAGCACTTTACGGCTCTGTTAATAAGTAGACAGGAGAAGAGAGCAACAGGAGAACAACTTTGTGCATGCACCCATTTTTTGTGTTAAAAAAAGAGAGACATTAGAGCATGATTGCAATTAAATTTGCCAGGAAACAAAGTCTGGGGTTTGTGAAGAGGTAATAAGATCTGAGAAAAGAGTGTTCTTTCCCGTTCCCTTAGTACTGGAAAGGTACAGGGAAAAAAAAAAAAGATAAAAAAAAGGAGTAAATGTTACCACTCTTCCATTCCCATCCAGATGTGGGGACTTCACTGAGCTTGTCAGTCTACACTTATTTTGAATCAATGGTTACCCACAGAAAATGGGAATGCATCACTGAAATGTTTATTTTGCCTTTAACACCTCACATGGAAATCTTGCAGCTCTCAAAGGGTCCATGCTCCACTGCTGATCTTGCTAAGGTTTGAGAAACCACCAGCACTCCAGGGCACGGTGCAGATTTATAGGCACTATGGGATAAATAAACAATCAAAGCCTGAAACAATGATACCTACGTTAAGACACTTCCACAGAATCATTGTACAAACACCTCCAAGCCATACTTTTGTTCTTGGAGCATGATATTGCTGGGAGGTTTCTGTAGCACTAAGGAGACTGATTTCTTTCAGATGTTAGCATAAATTTGGTACTATATGTCCATGGAGGTTAATATTCCTGTCCACCTAAATCCTCCTAAAGTTTCAACTCTACTTTAAATGCAAAAAGAAAATAAAATATACACTATCCTACCACATTCTTTCCCCCAGAGGGAAAAATCTCATCTGTATTTGGTATCATGAGGTCACACTGCAGAGGAGACCTAGAAGTCTGAACAACCTATACTTGGCTAACACATTCCATGGAAATGGGATATAATAATTGTTAGATAGTTCTTTCATTCCAGGCTATGTTTTAACTCTTTTCTACAGCAGTGTTCTAGATCTCAAAATTATTCAGGCATTAGGGCACTAATCTGGACATTATAAGCATAGTTGCCAGGAAAAGCTCTTATGTAGAATCTGCAAGTTAAAGGTACAGAGGAAAGTTAAACCACAGACTTAGACTACTAGCCAGAACATAAGGTGCTGAAGTATGAGTTATTATTGTAATTCAGAAAACCAAGTTACTCAAAGCTATTGTCCATGCTGAGCATGGTCTAATATGAAATGTTAGCCAATAGCAAAGAATGTCAGGAAAAGGTTACTAAACTGCTCCTTATGCTTTTCTGATAATTCAAATGTTGTGTAAGTATTTGACAAATGGCAGACATCCCTGCAGCCCCCAGGTTTAACAGTCATTTTAGGATGCCACCGATTATTTTTGAGGTCACTCTGTGTAAATGTTAAAGAGTGAAACTGCTTTTACATCCAACAGAATACGCAAAAGAAGGAGAAGGACAAAAGGATGACCCTTTCCCCTCAGAACATTTCTGAAGAAAGGATGTCTTTTATCTGCTTTTAAGTGGATATTGGAAAATGGCAGGTCACCTCCCTCTCACTGTCTTTCCTCTGATTTTTTACCATGTTCCTCACTGCAGAAATATCCATCAAATTATTCTAGCGTGCAAGGTAGTGTGGACCATCACACAGAGAAGGCAAGATGTCTTCTGTTGTAACCAAAATCCCAAATCAGCTTGTAAACAGGGTCAGTATGGTTCATATCATTTTTTTATTACCATGATAGAGGACCTGAGCTCCAAGCTGTCCTATGCATGTTCGGCACAGGATGTGTGTGATTCTGTGTGACTCTGTGTGCCATATTTTCCTTTTCCTGGTGCCATTTAGCATCATCTTCCTGCTTCCTCTGCACTGGCATGTAGCAAAAGATCCCATGAAAGAAGCTGGAATTGCCAGAAGTAAAACACACACCTTTTACTCTGAGAGGGAGGGCAGGAGAAGGAAAAAAGAGAGATTAGAAAGCTGGACAAAAGGATCTATAAGAAATCTATCCTTCTCATGTTCAAAAAGTGCAAGAATAGGCTAACACAAGATGAGCCTTCACCTGTTTTTCCATGGGGTCCTTGTAAGCAAAAAGTACTCCCCACCCATAACTGCAAAGTAGATACACTAGCTGTTGAACACTGGTGTAAGATGATGTCCTGGACTAGATAAGAAAGGTACAGCATTAGCAAAACACCAAAACAAAAAAGCAAACCAACAAAGAATAAAAGCTCTCTCAGACCACTGGTAGCAACTCCAGCAATGGAGCTTGGCATCTGTTAGGACACAAGGCTGGCTTGCCCAGGTGCCTGGTGTCACTGGGGAAGCGGCACAGTTTGAATGCACAAGGCTAGGCCCAGCAAGGCACCAAGTGAAATCTAACAGCAAAGTGTACCGAGAAAAGTACTCAGTGTAATCCACTCTTAGTAAACAGCTGTTCAGTGCACTTGGGTTGAGATGTAGGACTGACCCAGGAACCTGAGAAATCTACCTTTGCCACAGAATTCAGCAGAAAAGGGGCATAAAACTGTTAAATGCGTTGACAAAATCCTCACTTCCAGTTTAATCTAGAGCAGATAGAAAATAGTAGGGTTACTTAGCAACAAAATTCTTTATTTTTTTATTTTAAGAGAGCTGAAATTAGAGGCAACAATCTACATCTCTAAAACTACTTTTATAGTTTTTTACATTCTATAGTTGCATAAAATTCATTTATATGCTGCAAGTGATTTCTGTGCATGTCTTCTGTGACAAGCAGGGATAATAAACAGTCTTCTGTTCTTCACCATCACGTTATGCTGCATGTCACATTTTGGTCTGTACAGTACCTTTCGTAAATTACCCTCCCCTTTTACAATGCCCCTTCACTTTTATAAAACACTGCTGTCAAGAACTTTGGTAACAAAGAAATTTCAAAATTCTCTCACTCTCAAGCATCTTCCTGTATATTACACTGCTTACAATGTCAGAGGGGCATTCTGTGGAACAAGAGTTCCACAGAACTTAAGAGTATAGCTGCCACTATCTACTGACACGGGACACTCTAAAATGAGAATGTAGTAAGAGACAGAGTTCAAGAATAGTGCACCCAGTCCAGCTGGAGAACATACAAACATCTTACAACTGTCTCATTAAATGAGTTCAGGGAAAGGGCATTGCTAAAAATGAAGAACAAATGTCTTGATTTACAGATCTACAGAGCATTTGCTACAGTACATTAAACAGCAACAGAAGTTGTTTTTAATTCAGCCTCTTTCTCTGAGAAGCACATAATGACACCACATCACTGCTGCTAAGGAAGAGCCCAGAAACAACAATGTACAGTGTAAGCCATTTGTGCTCCCTTTTAACTAAAGCCCATACCAGCAGAAGGTGATGACAGCAGAATGGTTATGTACAAAATATTGATGCAGTTACTAAAATCAGGACCTTCAATGCTTGCCCTCCCTTTCTGACCACTGCCTGTTCAGCAGCCAGGAGATGCTCTCAATGACCACCAAGCTGCTCAATGCACCATATGTCATCAAGTTTAAGGGACTCAAATTCTTGTATATAAGCAATAGGATAGAAGAACAGAGATTGCCCATTCATATTTTCACAGTAGCAACATACAAATCAGAATACTGATTTTACCATTTACCAGCAATAACCAGCTGGTCCATAGCAATCATACTGTTGAATAAAGGCCATTTGCTGTCTGCACTGTGCACACACCTCTGTGAAAGAGCTCTGTGTCGGGGCAATTGCTTCTGAACTGCTACTCCACTCTTCCCAATGATGCCTAAGCAACTTCCCACACATGTTTTATTTCTCTGTTACTGCAAAAGGCCATGCAGAGCAGGGCACACAGCCCAGATCCCACTTGGATGAATGTGAAACACTGTCAAATGCATCTGCCATGGTGAAACCAGGTCAATATGTCCGCGGTTAATTTAAAAGTGAGCTGCTTGGATTTGGGATTTTGGGATGGGGCAGCAGCTCATTTCTTTTAGGCACAGCATTAGTTAACTTTCTGCAGCTAAGCAGACAATCAGAAAAAGACTCACAGGATTATAAGGATCATGTATCCATGGTGATTTTAATAAGAAATCTTACTTGCAGTAGAATAGATAGAAGCAAGAAACAGAATCAGGCTTCACGGATGATTTATTTTAGTTCATCTCCTAGGAAGTAGAATGTTACTGGTTTGATTTGAAGCCAAAAATTGTAAGCCTGGATCAAGTTCCTGAGGTTCAAACTCAACTGTATTCTGCTCTCAAAAACCAGGACACTGTGGCTGTCTTCATCTTGAAGATACCAGTTCTCTTTGGTAAATTGCTTATAATGTACTAAGCCAAGTTTTGACAGAGTCATGCTGTGAACATTAATTTCATCAACATAAGTATCTTACTTTAACTGCCCTGTTTCTTCTCCTGTAGCCTTCTGACAGGGCAATATTTATGGTACTTCTGTTCCTTCCCAAGGCCACCAACATTTAAGAGTGCTCAGGTAAAGTAGCCTAATATAGATATACCTAATTTTGTCAATTCTTCAGCCAGGAAAGAGCAGGAATTTTGCTGGTTACGTCAGCATGCTGCGTAGAAAAAAAAAAGCACTGAACAGTTACAACTTCCATTTGTATTTTTATTTAAATTACAGTATCATAACCCCTTGCAGTTACATTTGATTGTTGATTGTTACATTTTCTGAAACACAGTAAGTTTATTGTTACTGTTTATTTTGACAAGCTTGTCTATCAAGCATTTTTTAAATGCTCACCACCACCATATTCCCTGAGATCCAGCAGCACCAGAACATTTAGGCTCGCAACACCCATGGGATTCTGTGACTGAACTGTCCAGCTGCAGGTGTGTCCTGAGCAGGGAAGCTATTTGTGATGCTATTCTACGCCCACTTGCTTTCCCCTATTGTCTACAGCTATATTATACTCAGTGTCCTCACTCAGTCAACAAAGCAGAATTTGATAGAAAGACTTGTAAGAACACAGAGAAAAGAGACCTGTTTGCATTGAGATTGACTCTGTAGGAGGGAGATGCCATGGTTAGAATTTTAGGCTTGAATGAGCTAAGACTGGAATGGAAATTGTGTTAAGACTTCTGAGAAAAGGACTCTGACAAATGGCAAACCAGCAATGAAATGTTTGCATTCCTTTTGCAAGGTCCAATAGCTCTGTTCCCATAGCTACTGTATGTTGAGATGGATGATGTAGCTGTAGCAACAGAGCCAACATCCATGTTCACTGTAAAATTCCTAAGTCATTACTTAATCCTTCTTTTACCTCCCTGCAAACTTCTAAAAGAGGAAAAAAAAATAGGATTATCTTGTTCTTTGAATGAATTAAAACTTTGCTAAAAACATTAGAATTAAAAGATCCACTGCAGACAACTGGTGCTAGAACATGCTTCCTCGACACAAATTGCCTCATCCCATGATTCCCCTCTCCCCGCTGACTGAAGACCACTGCTTTTTTGCTAAAAGAGACCTGTCTCTGCCTTCTTCCATGGGTGACGTTTGGCAGTCTGCAGCTCCTCCAGGTCCCACTACATTCAAGTGCAGCACACAGTCATTCATAAGCCAATCCTTCCATTGGGTATATTTGGTTGCTTCTTATCTCCCACCACCCACTACAATTATGAAAATATACTTCTACTCAGAAAATCTGCACTATTTCATAGCAATTATTTGCCTCCACTTAACAGTGCTAGGTCCTGACATAATAAAAAGGGAAATATCAAGCACAGAAAGTGTTGTTTAAAGCCCAGTCTTTTAATCTTCAGCATGTTGTTTGCCATGTGATTGCCAACTGGATAACGTTTGGCAAGCCAAGGGCATATTTTGTTATGTGTATGCACAACTAAACAGAAAATAGTTTAAAGTTTAACCCAGTATAATGATTTCTGCTTCAACACTCCAATTCAAGCCTCACCAAAACCAAGGAGTTTCACCTAGGGGGATTTATATTGGGCCCTTAAGTGGAATAGATGGCACAAGCCTTGATTTCCTAAGGATCCCACACAAAAAGTATGCCTTATCATTGTAAAATACCAATGTGAAAATACCAGCAAAAGCCAGCACCCTGACAACACCTTCAATGTTCTATTTAGAACTGGGTTTTTTTCTGAGCTACATAATCTTAGTCAAGTGGTCAGTCTTTGCTAGAACTCTAAAAGGATTAAGCAACACTTAAGCCCTGATATAGCATAAATTAATCTGTAACTGTTGATTAGAAGAGCACTAAAGCAGTTTTATGTTAAAGTCAACCTTAGAATATTCTCAATCAAAAAAAAAAACATCCTCGCTGCCAGAAATAATCTCACAAGAGTCCATAAGGCAGCAGACTCTCAGTGTAAATATTTAAACTTTTAATAACAAGATGTTTAGGCAAGCTCATAAATCCATGTGTGGCATAACTACCCAACATCTGCACTGACGTTGCTAATTTTGGTTTGTGTGGACAGAAGGAAGGCTCAGGAAAATACTGCAGAGCATTTTACTCCATACCCTGCCTTTCTGTCAGGTCAGAATTGCTAAGCCTTGCAGAGACACTCTGTTAATGTCAGAATAACTTCTTTTCTGTCTGAAAAGGTACAGCACAGGTAGTACGTATGCAAAGTTATTCCTTCTGCAAGTGTCATTAGTCAACAGTTTTCCACAAAAAAATAAGTGAAAAAATAAAACAAACACAGCCCAAGTTTCAGCATTTCCAGGGATGAAGATGACCATGCAGGTTCTGAGAAATTACCATTTTGTAGATGAGGTTGGTGTGCTTTTTCCCTCCTCCCCACCATTACAACATATCTTTCCCACAGCCCAGGGCACGGCTTCTGAAAGAGGAAAGTTTCACAACAGACGCCGGCATACCACACACCGGCCTGGGACGGCAGAAATGGTGCAGGAAGTGAAACCACTGTAAGTTCACAAGTTTTCTAATATACAGCTGAATATAGATACCATCTAGCTGGAAGAAAAGAAAAGTAGAGTTCATTCGGTTCATGCAATGCAATGAGAGAGAAAAACTCAGAGCAAAGTATTTATGGGGTTTTAAATCACTTCACAGGTAGCCAAACCGGTTGATATTCCATGTGTATTACGTTCTGTAAAGTGAATTTACAAATTTTTTTTTCTTTTTCTTTTTCTTTTTTTTTTTCTTTTCTTTTTCCCCCTAACAAACTGTACGAGCTTTGGGCAATCTAACAAAATGAGAACCTTGTAGGTCACCAGGTCATCACTAACCCTGGTGTTGTAATACCTTTGAAGTACTGCAGCAAAACTCATTTAAACATCTAAGGCCAGCTATCAGGTTGCACTGGCAGAGCTCTCAATATCTACAAATTTAGGATGATTGTAGGCTCTGAACTAATTAACAGCAGAACTGGAGATAGGCTGCTCCATACAAGATCTGCATACAAGCAGGCGCTCAGGCATGATTGGAATTTCAATCAGAACCAGGAAAGGCTTCCTAAGGCACAGAAATGTTTGCCACCACCTCGAAAGTAACAGTTCTGAGGCCAAAAGGAAAGAGTAGGAGATCATCAACATTTTCTTTCAACATTTGAGATTCTACCTGCATACCAGGGTAATGAGAGACATGTCTGGTACAAGCCTAAGCAAGGAGAAAAGAGGATTCAGAGGGTATTCTGCTCCTTCCAGACCTAAACACAAACAGGTTTTCACCTCAATTTTAACAACAGATTCTCTAAGGATGAATGATTTGGACGACCAGGACTTCTTCAAGATGTGTCTATTGTATGAAACCAACAACTGCACAGTATAAGGAACTGGGTCTACCTCATCTGGATTTAGCTTGCTTTATGGCCTTAAAAAGAGTTTGACACAAAGAATCCCTATATGGCAGAATGCAAGCCACAGCTCCAGAGAAAGCTATTTCCTTCCTGCACACCGGCCACTGCAAAGGGACTCCAAATGAATATAACCTTTCAATATAGTGACAAACCCTGGAAAAGTGAAGTGCAAAGCTGCAAAATAATTTGCTATGGGATTGCCCTGGACATGCTAAAATAAAGGAGGGCCACCCATTTCTGAAGGAGAGATGGAAATAACTTCAGTAAACTGGATTTCAATGCCAGAATATCAGTATGGAGACTAACAATAAGGAATAAATTGTAAACTGTCAGTCTCCTCAAAACTCAACACTACCAAGATATTAGTTTCATGTAATATGAAATAAATTTAGAAAAAGAAATCCTACAAATTCAAGAGAACTTAAAGTGGCACTCTCTCACAGAGGCACCAGTCTTATTATTAAAAGTAGTTGTGGTGTTTATTCCACTGTACCAAATAAAAATGCCTGATCCAGGACTACACTTCTTCTGTTCTTCATTAAATTTATTCCTTAAATTTTACACACTGATTCCTGGCATAGTTTGAAGGTGTCCCACCTATCTGAATTACTCATTCTGGTGTGCTCAGTATTAAGCAGGGTTTTCTCGCAGGAGTGCAGTGGACTTCCATTGCAGCAACAGAGACTCAGCACCATGATCTGAATGAAAAAGCGAGGAACACCTCACAGACACAGTCAACCCTATGACTTCCATCCTGCATTTATTTTAAGAAATGCAGTAACTTATTCTAGCTCACCTGTGGTAGGAGAAAGGTGTTTTACACACAAGAACTTCACTGCCACAGCATTATTCGATAAATATTTTCACAGCTTCTCAAGCAAGCAACTGTCATCCTCTGATCAGTGTGCCAAAAGTGAAGCTTACATAAATGGAAATGAAGATTCAAGTATAAACAGCAGGTGATCTGCACCCATCCAGTAAAACTAGCAAGAGAATGAATCAGTATTCTGGTAAGGAATCCGCAGGCGAGAGAGGCAGGATGGAAGAGCATCCTAGAAACCATCCCAGTAGCTCTAAAAGAGTTTGCAATTTTAAGTGATTCAGCTTTCCCATGTCTTCAATAAAGAAAAGTAAAATTTAAGAAGTACAACAGTGATGGGGACAATATTTAACCAGTATTATTTTAAAGGAATCAGCCATGTTGTCACGACAAAAAAAGAACTTTATTCAGACATCTCCATTTTATATATTCTTCTTTTTGTGTGCACCAAGAGATTAGAATAGAAAGTCTTTAAAGAGTCAAATGGATGCAAATAGAAGCTGTTTACAGTGAGTGGTCAGAAGTGACTGCAGGAAAACTCATTATTACTCAGTGTTGACAGTGGTAGCCATGAGGTGTTCCAGGAATGGAAAGGAAAAGAATTAGGATTTGCTGACATGGGTGAAGTCATTCATGTATAAGAATGTATTCCAAAAGGCAAGATGCAAAACTGATAGCTGAAATTGGTCATTAGAGAGTGAAAAACATCCTAAGAAATGACAGCAGGAAAAGTTCATAACAGATCGAGAAGCTGTCATGATATACTTTCTAATCTGATATACTTTCTATGCTTAATCACTGATATACTGGTCTGATATACTTTCTATGCTTAATCAGTATTTGCAAGGTAAAAACTGGAGAGCTTCCTGCAGCAGAGCAGGGCTGAGCAAATTCAGGTCTCCCCACAGGTCTGTGAAACTCTGTTATGCCTGTCCTTTCCATTTTATATGCCTCAGTTATTCACTACTTCCAACATACCAAGCATGCAGGAAATTTTCTCTGTATCCAAATGAATGTAGTTGCCAGCTAAAATTAATTATTTTCTCCAGCAAAGGAAGTAATCCAGAGATAGAGACTTCTGCTTTGAGGTACACATTTGCACCTCCCACTTGTTGGGGGAGGTTGTGGGGGTGTAAACTATCACAGAATTTCTTAACCCATGAGAGGATTTCAGCTCAGTGCAACTGAAGATGTGGCTGATGGTCAAGGAACAAAACGAGCTCCTTGCTCACAGATGTGCAGCGCTTGGGCATTAAGTGTGTGCCTCCTGGGCTATAGCCCACAGTGGAAAAGCTGATCCCGTAAAATTTAAGATGTGTAAGAGAGGATTTAAAATAAACCAAAAGTAAGGATGGACCATTATTTTTTGAGATGCTGCAAATACAAAAGAATCAGTGCCAGCTGGCAGGCTGGTGACCATACAGCCTGCCAGAATAAACTATCCTGTGCCCTGGCGCAAGCCATTGGCAAGCTTTGCAGTGTCGATTGGAAGTATATTTCCCGTGAGCCTTGGCAGCACCGGGCAGTCTCTCACCTCATCTGCGTCCAGGCAGGAGTGAACACAGGGAGAGAGGATGAAGGAGAACAGATGAGCACAGAGGGAAGCCCATGGTCAGTCAGGGGTCTGGGAGTACCTTGCAGCATGCGGGAGGACAAGAAGAACTTGGATGGGAACTGACTGCAAGAAAAACCCTAAGATCCAAAGACATGCAGGATTTGGGAGAAGGTTGCAGAAATGGCACAAGAGGGATTCTTAATGGTAGAGATGCCTGTGCCAACAGTTCACCAGAGAGGGTTCAGCATAATAAATTGATGTATTTGAAAGAAGCTGTTGGTGTGATAAGGAATAGGACAATTGCAACAAATTGAAAGGGCCATGACCACAGAGCAGACACACAGAAGCCCCAGACAGGGGAAAAACACCCTGTTAGGGACGAGAAGAGATGAAGTTCTGGCCTGAGAGCTCCTGGGTGAGAACAATCTTACCTACCTTGTTTTAGTTTGGAAACTGGGAGGTAGAGGGGCTCAAGGGGAAAGAAGGTAAAAGAGGGAGTAAATTGTTCAAGGCAGCAAGGCAATCCTTGATTCACACAAACAAATTTTGGTCTGTGTTCCAAACTCCATAGAGAACAAAAATAAGTGCTTGTGACTGCTTGCTGCCTTGCAAAGATTTGGGAGGCCCTGGAAACAGCTAAATTGGTACTGAACAGGAGTTAAAACCATGGAGTTTTGTACTATCAAACTTCTCTCTATCAAGCCTTTCTCATCGCTGTTTTTTTTCTTTCCCATTATCTGAGCTAAGGAAGAATTGTCCACTATACTGGCCCAGTCCCAAAGCAGTTGCCCAAGAGGAACAGAGGTGAAACAATCTCCAGTACTGCAAAAAACCACATCTATTGGCAGAGAGCAATGGATTAAATACAAGCACAGGGTTCATCTGTTTTTCCATTCACTCTAGTATTTAATTCTATTAAGGTTATTTTAAATACAGAGCCATCACTCACTGCTGTAGTGGGATATTTTTTGAAGTAATTCCAGAATATTTTCACTGTGCTGCTTTTTTGCTTTTTTTCACTCTAATGGGAAAGCCACACACACACACACACACACAAACACACATACACATGCCTCAGTTTTAAGAAAACATTTCCATTCTTTTATGTCCTCAAGGACTTGGCAAACAGGCAGATTTTTCAAGCAGAGGAATGGCCAGGCAGCAGCTTTTAGGTTTATGGACACAAAGGCCAGTGACATAAGGCACATACACTCTGTATCACAACTGCCTGCTACTGAATTTTCACAGTGGGTCAATGACTTGATTACATAAATAGTGGAAATAAGAGATCAAACAATTCCCAACACAGCCAATCTATTAATAAAATAAAGTTTTGTTGTGTGTGAAAAATCAGGAATTGGCAAAACATAATCTAGGAAGGTTCTGGGCTTAAAAAACAGCACAAACCCAAATTTGAAGTTACTGGCTCCAGTAAAGTTGGTTTAAATCAATTTTCATTATCTACAACTTTTTGAAATATGCTCAGCTTCACTGAACACCTGGTATTTAGGATTCTGGCCATACAAAGACGAAAGGCAGTAACTTACAGAACTTGTTTCTAACTCACACTTCTCATTTTTACTTTGCTTCAAAGAAATCCTCAGATCATTTCCATTGCTGTCATATCTGAGTTTTGATAAACATGTCCAGGAACAGTCAGCTAATTATCTTCAGTGGGTAATTAGGAGCACTGAGGAACGTGACTTTCTTCACCAATGGCAGACGTCAAGGATTCTCATTTAGGCATTTAAGTTTGCTTCTTAAGATACTTGGCAAGAACTGCAACACTACATTTTCAATTTCTGTAAAACCTAAAGAACAGAGCAAAATCTTTTATGCAACAATGATGTGTTTCAGAGCACTGCTAGGCCTTTGTTGCAAGGACCTTCACAGATGATGAGTCAAGGCTTCAAATACCGTCTGACCCAGGCATGTAACTGTAACTGAATCCAAAGAGATGCTAACCACAGCTAGGCTACAATCCCCTACACCAAGGCCCAGGTCACAATGAAGGGATAAAAAGAAGCAACGAAAAGGTGGGAGTTAAAGCATCTTCTATAAGAGTTAGTTGAATATCTTAATCAGATGGTTTGTAATGATTTATTGCTTTGATTAGGTAATTCAACAAAAAACATCAGCATTTCATTTGCGGTCTAGCAAATAAAATTTCTGGTGTAAATATGTAGCTATCTTAAGATGTAATACAGTTTTCCTGGAAGCATGGTAAGGGAATTGTAAATTGCCACCACACTTTGTCAGAGGGAATCCTTAGATAGCACTTGTGAGATACCCTGTGCAGTCTTGAAGTGCTCCACGATTGTTGATGTAGCAGCCAGTTGAAAAACAAAACATACTCTGATCTTTGCTTTGTTCTTGATGTGCATGAGATTAGGCTTCCTTAGGCTACTTTATGTGTTGTGTGCAAAAAACTGGGCTATTTGTCTGAAACAGAAATACTCTGTAGAGCAAAACAATGTTTTAATTTTTAATTTTCTTTTAAGATGATGTGAGGAAATTATTTCTGAAGCAGTACAAGTTACATGTACAGTTGAAATGGAAAACAGAAACATTGTTCCAAGAGAAAGAGGAAATGGCTTCGAAATACTTAATGAATTTTCTATGCATTGGTCCATCTGACCAGTTGCATTACTTACACCATACAACATGCACTGCACCTTCTCACCTCCCAAAACTATGCATATTTTAGGCAAAAGAAAATTAAACCCATGTAAAGTTAAGAAATTGCAAGCCCCCGAAAACAGGTGATTAATGAGTCTTATCAATCATGCTTGTAGCAGTGCTAAATTTGGAGATCTTTCTCTTATCTTAAACAGACGTTAGTGAGTGATTTGTCTTTGACATTCAACGTTATTTTTTTACTTCACTGCTGGAATACTTCATAGGAGAAATAGCTGTACAAAAATTGTACTTGTTAGCTAGGACAACGCACACAAGCCAGTTGTTGAGGCCAACAATACCCCTGAAGCAATGCTTCAGCGCTAGACTGCGGAAACAGCAGAGCAACCCAAATGAACCCAGAATTTCAAGGGAGCGCTCTTTATATCCCTCTAATTGGGTGGACACATCAATCCTTGTTAGAGCACCTCAGTGATTCATTTGTTGTTTACTGAGGCATGTGCTGGAAGAGTCCACTGGCATGCCTTTAAGGGTCACAGAGAAGCTTCTTCCATTGAAATTAAAAATCTAGTTGTCTTTAGCAGCTTTTTAATAAACAGGATTTCCATTTGACCCACATTAGAAGCTTGCTTTGTTGAGATTTAGAAAGAAATGTTTGTCCTTGCAAAAGAGCAGAGGGAGCTGTTAATATTCAGATTAGATTTTGCAGCGATTATGTATTATTAGCACTTGAGTTGAAGATCAAAATTCATATAGTTTCTTCCCTGTCTCAAGAAGTTCCTCTCAAGGAGCCACCTTTCTTCCTCTCAGCTTTTATACCTATTGGAGTCATTTTAACAAACAGCTTTTCAATCAGACATGCTAATGCAGGTAGGGAGCTGGAGCGCTCCAAGGCCTCATCAGGCACAGGCTCGTACAAGACGGCGCTGATCACGCTGCCTGGCTTTAACACCAGCTACACCAGGTGGTGGTAGTCATGTGGCTACCCAAAGCACAGCGTGAGCTAACTTTTTGTGTGTTTGAGGTGCTGTTTGCATGGTTTCTGCAGATTGCTGAGCTCTGTGCTGCCATGCAGCTCTAGCCTGTACCTTGAGCTAACTCAAAACTACTGGTGCATCACAGAGACATCCCAGCAGCACCAGCACTGCAGATGTGCAAAAACATTCACAGGCAGAAGGAGAAGGAAGCAGGCTTTGATGCAGCAGCACAGTTGTGCAGCTTGCCCAGCAGGACCAGTGGGTAAGCTCTCAGGCACAGCTCCTCACACCCCCAGTGCTGGGAAGCTTTGAAGCCACGTGGCATCGCCCAGGAGTGGTCAGGTCAGAAAGCTTTGTGAGAACACGACTTCAAGTCAAAAACTGCTTTTTTTCAGTCTGTTCTCCTCAACGGCTTTCAGTATTTATATCAGGGATGATGTGCTACCCATTCCCTTGTCATCTAAGTTACATCACATTTTATAGAAGCTTCATTCTTTCACTCAGTGTTGAGTTTGCTCTACAGAAGCAAAACCACTAGAAAACAGGGGTCACTGGTTTGCTTTAACCTGCACTTATGCTGACTATCAGAGCTAAAAGAATGACACTGGATCCATTAACACTTGTAGGATGGATTCAGTTCCTGTAGTGCCATTCATTTGTAGAAGCATGCAAATGTAAGGCAGCACAATCTCCGTCATTACTGTCATCTCCCGTGTTGCCATTTGGTAATTACTCAGCTTCCTAAGACTGAAGAGGGTCTGTTAAATTTTAAAAGCATTTCTGAAGAGCTGCATGTGCAAAACAAGTTTTATAATGAAAGACAAAACTGGTATGATTACCACTGATTTTTTTATATGTTGCTTTTGTTCAATTTAATTCAATTGAAAAGAATGGAACAAGGACACTTACTCCAGGCAAAGCAATACTGAAATTGGTACTGAAACATGCAGTTGGAAGGCAGAACCATGGGGCACAGAGCAGTATAACATATTGTGTCCACACTAGTGGAAGGAATAGGGCAAAACGCATGTGAAATTCTACAGGAGGTGGTTAAAATTCTCAGAAGGATAAAATTAGCTCCCACAGAGCTTCCTCATGAATGTGGCTATGGCGCTGCTGTGAACAGAGCCAACTCCTGCACTTCTAAAGCTACCAAATGCATGATGGACAGACTCCCACTTTTATGGCTGCAATATAAACAAGCAGAAAGCTGTAGATCTGATGGATGAGGCTGGTCCAACTATTCTCCACTTCCAGATAAAATCAGAAAATACATTTACTTGCAGTTGGTTTCTCAAAAATCCCATCAATAGGCCTTTCTTTTTACTGCATTGCCTCAGGACATGGTAAAAAAGACTTCTCCGGGAGGTTCGGCAGGCAGGAAGTGTCCAATGAGTTACTGCATGAAAAGACAATATGATTGCTGGGCTCACCTCATAAAACACAGCTTCACACAAGAATAGCACACTTACCTTTCTGTCCTGACAAACTGTCTCATTTTTGGCTAACAGTGCTAACTTCCCCTCCCTTGAGAAAGTAGTACCGTTTTCCTGCAGCCAAATGGCTGACACGGTAGACATAAATACAAAACTCCTGTACGAAATGAAGTGCAGATTTACAGCTGTTCCATAAATACGCTAAGTGAGAAATCATAAATTATGCTGAGCAGCTTTCCACAGGATAAGACATTTCAGAAAAAGTGTGAAGTTCCTGTTTACGATAAAAAGGATTTCTTAAACTAGCGCTGGTGTAGCAATTTGTTATGTGCAACATGTTTTGATTGCTGCTTTACTGAACTAATTCTATCAAGGAGTACAGCCTGTAGTCTGAGCAATCTGTTTCTGAATGATTCTGTAGTGGAAATCAAGAATTACAGATGAAACCATCAAGCTAAAATACCCTTTATCTTTTGAAGAAAACTATAAGTTACTCTTATATTAAAAAAAAAAAAAAAGAGAAACAAAAACCCTACAACTCCTTTGAAGCGATCATAAATATGTATTAGTAATTAAAATATAGGCCCCTTGATTAAAACTGATGGAAATCCCCCCCAAACTCCCTCCAACCAACATTAGGCAAACATTAAGAAACTTGAAAGTATGAACCCAAGTTTTCAGTTCAACATAATAGTTTTATAATAGCAACCCACTCACTATTTTAATTATTCAAATCAAAAGGCAACATAAAATAAGAATTTAGGGAGCCTTCTGCAACTCTGTTGCAGTTCCAGGATCACAGTATCCCTTGAAATGTCTGGCTCCTGGCGAAGACACTGAAGTGTCCGATGGTCAGAGGTGTTCCTTTATTCACCATACCAATTTACTCACACCTGAGTTTTACACATCGATCTTCACTCAGATGTAAACAAAAGGACTGCATCACAAACCCTAAGGGTTATTGCTTGCTTTAACAGGAAACTACTTTAAAAGGAAAGAAAAAAAAAAAAGAAAAAGAAAAAAAGCAAGCTTAAGATTTGAGTCAGTCTTCATTTACACAAAATAGATGTGGATGTAAGAGATGCAGACAGTCATAAAAGGTCACAGTCTGAGTTAACTCAGTTCTGATTTCCCACACTGGAACCCCCTTGCTAGACATACAGTGATCTTTGGGCATATTTAGCCTTTCATGACTGAAGTAATTCACTTATTATATTTTAAAACAAATGCATTTTATTGGAAGAGTTCACAATTGGGTTTAAAGCGCAATTATTTTTTAAATTTCATAATGTGAAGTTTCCATGTTCTAGTCATAAGATGAATCATCTTACAAATGTGGGTTTAGATGAAAAGCATGCTTAGATGAAAAACATTAAAAATCCTTAAAATCTTGGAATGAAGGTGTATTTAGGTGATAGAGCTAAGCCAAATGAAATAGCTTGCTGTCAAGTGGGACAGCCACTGCCAGCTCCTCTTCCCTTGCAGCTGGTCTGGCTCTTAGCTGAGCCCTGTGTGAGGTGATTCAGTTCACTGAGCTGTGAGGAAAGGAGCCCAGCCAGAAGAAAAACAAAACAAGCAGAGGAGCGCATGAAACCAGCCCACCCTATGGAGCTGCTGATTCAGCTCCGCTGTCCTACCTGCACCCTTGAGGTGGAAGTATCCAACGCCATAGATGGGATTAGTTCTCAAATGTGGAAAACCCACACACATTGTCATGTAAATTTTAAACGTTCACACTATGTTTTTTGTCTCTAATGTAAAGCAGTGGGACCAGCTCTGTGGGTAAGATTCGTGCCAGGCAGTTAACTGGCAGTTGGGGACTTGAACATCTTCCCAGTAACTCCTACAAATACAATACTGCAAAACAGCATAAGGAGTACATATTTAATTATGAATTCAAACAAAGACATTTTCTTTATACTAGAACTACATGATAAAAACCTGTACAGTCCCCCAGAAGACTGGTATTTACGGCATTTTTATATAAGCTTTCACTGTCTAACAGGCAAAAAATTAGCCGCCCTTTGCTTAAAGAGGGTCACTTTTTCTATAAAAGAGCATGTTCCAATTCTTCCCGGCACATTTTAGACTTGAGCCTGAGCTTTCAACACTTTGGTGAGGGCTCAGAGCAGAGACATTCTCTTGCCAGTTGGTAGTTTGTACAGCACGGAGTAGCCAGCTCCATCAGTAGAGGCTGAGCCTGACCCAACCAAAACAAGATAACAGTCTGCTGAATATGTTTTATAGGAGACAAGACTAATACCCCAGTTGAAGTCAGCCAGAGCAAAGGTTTACATTCTGACTGTCCATGTTATATATGTTTTTCTTTAATTAACACTAATTAGTCCATAGGCTTTGTGGAATATTGCATGGTTTAGGTCTTAAACCTAGAAACTCTTATGAATTGTACTGTTTATTAAGTGGCTAGTTAACTTAAAGTAGAAAATGGAAATGTTTTTACTATCATGGAATAGTTTGAGTTGGAAGAGACCTTAAAGATGATCTAGTTCCAAAGCCCCTGCCATGGGCAAGGACACCTTCCACTAGACCAAGTTGCTCAAAGCCTCAACCAACCTGGCCTTGAACACCTCCAGGGTTGGGACATCCACAGCCCCTCTGGGCAACCCCTTCCAGTGCCTCACCACCCTCACAGCAAAGAATTTCTTCCTAAAATCTAATCTAAATCTACCCTTTCAGTCTAAACCCATTCCCCCTTGTCCTATCCCTACATGCCCTTCTAAAAAGCCCCTCTCCTGCTTTCTTTTAGGCCACTTCAGGCACTGGAGGGTGCTCTAAGGTCTCCCCATAGCCTTCTCTTCTGCAGGCTGAACAACCCCAACTCTCTCAGCTTGTCCTCACAGGAGGGATGCTGCAGATAGTAGTCTCAAAAACATACTCTAATCCTGAAATACAAACTTGAGTGTTGATTTTAAAATTGATGTTTATTTTTCTTGGCCTGTCTGTTCGGTAGAAAAGGTTTTCTGTAAAAGTGACTAATTATGTCACCCATGTCTGACTGATAGCTCTGAGATATTTCTCTATGACAAATCAGACCAGCTCTGAGTTTAAGCATCGGCATGCACATAATACTTAAAGACAAAACTATTTTCTAGGATTTATTAGCCTCTAAATGAAGTTACCACGTCATTTTTAGCCCTTCATCTTGCTTACCTGTTGCTTGTACTGCAGAGCTCCATATGGCAGCTGATGAAAGAGGCTGGGTTGGATTACTTGTGAAAAGTTTTTGCCAAAACCAGATTGACCACCAAAACACAGCTGAAGGCAGCTCTGTTGCAGGATGCTGACTCAAAGCCAGGACAAGCAGTGAAACCCCCACAACCACTCTAACCCACAGCCCTCATTCAATAGATCCCACACAGAGATCTCCCGCAGAGAAGAGAGCACTGCCTGTGTACATACACTACTACACACTCCCTACTACCTGTAGTACATGCCACTGCATACTAGTACACACTTGTAGAACCCAGTACATCTAGGGCACACTCCTTTTCTTCACTGCCATAATTACTAAGTGTGCTCTTCCTCATGTACAGGCCCATGAACTGAAAAATAAAAAATCCCATTTTGCACTACTTCGTGCCAGTTCATATGAGCTTATTAATATTAACAAGACCTAATGACAGGAATTTTGTTTTCAACCAAAATAATCCTAACCTAAGGCATACTGTTTTCTGACCTATCTTCTCAATGTGAAAACTGCACTGCTGCACACACTTACCTTACGCAGATTAAAGAGATAATGCTTCTTCCTCTTCAGGCAGTAAAAAACTCGCCTTCAACATCGTTACTATTCAAATTAACCTACCATTGGTTTCTCAAAGGAAGCAAGGAGAAAGACAGGAAGCAGACAGATGACAGAACACTGGGATTTAATGTTCTAGTAAAGGCTTTTGTATTATGATTGCAAACACAAGCAGTGTTTTATATATTTATATATATATCTGAACATCAATCCCAGTCATTGGTGCCCACCCAACCATCCAAATTACAGTGAAATTCTAGTGGCTCACAGCTCTGACTTTATTAGTGCAACTTAGTGCAAGTAAATTCAAATCAGATACTCACTGATCAACATGAATAAAACCAGAATCAAGCCCACCACTCCATTTCTGCTGATAAACATGCCTCCCTCTTGGAAAGGCTCACTTTTAAAAGTGCCAACACACTGCTGTGCACAACTTGACACCCATACGTTGCTGAATAATCTAACAATTAGCAGCTAAACGAAGGTGAGCATTCCCTCATCTCTAATAACACCAAGATATGGGCAACAAGCCAAGAATCTGGAACATTAAACAGACAAACACAGGTAAAATCTGCAAGTGCTTCTTGAGAGCACAACAGTATTTCCAGTAAGCACACATGGAAACTAAATACCTCTTAGGTTGCCCTCAGGTAGGAAAAGATTGATTGATTGATTGATTGATTGATTGATTTCAAATGCATAGTCCAAAGTAGCATGGATAGCCCCTGGTGTTGAACCAGGAATTCCAATGGCCCACGTGCACACAAAAGATAGATTGCACAAAGACATGTGTTGAGCTAAACATTATGTTTATTCAAAACTGTTTACCAATACATCAAGGATTTCTTTAGAAATTAGCCTAATTTATACCACCTTCCAAGCTATTGTTATTATACCATTAAGTTTCAGCCACCATGCGTTAAAAACATGTGTATAGCCTTCTCCACTCATCTGTGGAACAACCCAGCAAATGTTTCTGCGGCCTATAGATTAAGTAACAAAAGACATCCTAGTGTCATATCAATCAGAAGTACACAACTGTCCTCAGATGCAGTCACAAGATTTCATTCTGGGCTTGAAGAGTAAAATTTTCAAACATACACACATGATCACTTATCACTGTCTTGAAATAAAACTTAGGAACTGAAAAGCCTCAATTATTTTTGTAAGCTTTACTCCCCTTCTTGCACATCAGCCCCAATTTGAAGAATAGCCTCAAACTTACAGCCCATTTAAAGAATTCCATCAAAAGTACTATAAGTAGTCTCCATTTAACAACCTATGCTGTTCAGCATCAATAAATTAAATAGCCTCTTGCCAGCTCTACAAAAGCCTTATTTGTGTATTTATTTCTACCATATACCATGTCCATAAAGCATCTTAGCAGTGGGTTCATCTTTGGATCTCAATATTAACAGAGCTCAGACACACTGCCAATAAATCAGTACACAATAAATCAGGAAGGATTTTGTTTCAACTGAACTTATTTCTCTGCACTCAAGAACTAGCTCACTCCAAAGGTTCTCCATGTCCCTGATCACACAAACCACAAGACTGAAAGATACTTCAAGAGAAGTTGAGATATTTCCTCTTCTTGCCCCAAGGCAGAATGAGTCACATTTAAGTAATCTCTCAATGGTTATTTCTTACCTAGTCTTAAAACAATCATTCGCTTCTTTACACTGCACAAAACCAATGTGTTCATATCTCCCTTTCATAGGTGCTGTTTGATCACTCTTACTGTTTACATGTGCATCCATTTGAATGGTAGCTCTCTTTTATGTGGCATATGACCCATGCAAGTAATATCTTTAACTGTTCAAAGCACAATATATAAAAGGGAATTCTTCTACGTCCACTTTAGCATAGTTAAAAGGCAATTTATTCTATTCTGGTTCTAAACACTTACAGCTATGGAATGGATCTCTGTTATCCTTGTTTTTCCTTTCTCATCAACAAAATCTTCTTTATGGCAATTCTGACCACATATTCCCAACAACTACCACATACTGTCTTTATCAGAAATTATTTCACAAAGAATTTTTACTATGATTTATTCATTAAAAATTATTTAAATTATTTTAACTCAGCTTACTGACCACCTGTCATCTGTTACAGAGCAAAGAGCAACTATTTTCCTCATACAGTCCAAAGTTATCTACCTGAACAGTGGAAATCCCATTTCTTGTGTACAACTCAGTTACTTGCTAGTCCTTAATGACAGAACACAAAATGATGACTCCTTGTGTCAATGAAAGGCTTTAATGTGATTGTAAGCTGCAAGGTGCATTGCTAACATAAAAAAAAATTCCACTGTGTTAGTTAAGATGAACTCTCTGTATTTTTTATTTCATATGAAGGTATTCCTGGCTGTGCCTCTGTAACTTTGAAATACAGTCTCTTAGGAACCGTGAGCAGATTTAACCACAAATAGCTAAATGCGCCTAGATACATGAAGTTATATTTAACTATCTCCCTAGCTAATTAGATCAGGGGACCAGGATCATATGGCTAGATTAATTAAGATAAAACAGGGCATTTGTAATAATTAAATTAGCGATTTGCTCTTCTTTCCAGAGCAAGGAGTCAATGAACATCATTAGTGCAGCAGCGGATGGACTGACACTTCCAACCACAGACGCAGTCTCACCAAAGCCACTGTTTTTGCAAGAGAGCCCAGAAGGCTCTCTTGGACAGTCTGATTTTCTTTGTTTGCTTTAAGAAGACCGGAGGAACTCCTTCCCAGGAGGAATCCCTAAGGCTGCTCAGAGGTGAGGTTTCCAGAGACAGCAGGGTGAGACTGGCAAGAGATTCAAGCCAGGAACCTGAAGCTTAGGAAAAAAAGCCTTACAATGCTGAGGACCAGGAAGCAGACCCACAGTCAAATTCCAATGGTGTTGAAAAGGAAGTTCGGGACTAGGGAGGACCATGGTTTTTCATTTCAATGCACAAAACTTCTGCGTTCTTGAAACAAACATTAGTATTCAAAACTTGAAAGGGCTCGTGAGGGGAGGTCAGGCTGTGAATAGACCTTATATTTATCTATTATTTTGGTTCTATCAACACTGTAAGTTTTCTCTGTGTGAGGACTCAATTAACTGAGATGACTAGCTGTAATTCTAATTAAAATAATGTCCTTTGAGGGTTTTTTTGGGAGCACCATGTACAGCAGATGGTCTAAATCAATACCCTTCAATTCCCTTGCTCCCTACTTGGGGACCCTCCACAGCAACCAAAGGCTATTTTGTGTCTTCACTCTGTAGCTACAAACTTGTCCTTCAGAATAAAAGGCATATGTATCTGTCATCATGAACTCACTTGGCCTGAACACGGTCCTCACCTTGACAGCATCATACTCAAAGTCCACAGAAATCATGTTGTTGTCTCCATCATTTATGGATGTTATGCTTTATTTAGACACTATTAAAATCTAGAGCAATTAGAAGTGGATCCAAAGAAGGGTTCTCTATTAAAGAAACTCAGGCCAGTATGACTATGACAGCTACTGGCCTTTATGCAATATGCGACCCAGCACAGCTACAGCTTGACAGACAAGCTTTGTCTTTTATAATAGCAAACGTTTCCCCTAAAACTGTGTTCTGGATGGTTTTTCAACTCACTAATGCAGTTTAATTATGAGCTGGCAGCAATTTAATTTTCTACAGGAATCAAACAAATCTAGTTCTTCTTGAAAATAAGACTGACAATTCAAGCTACCACAGAAGGTTTGGATTTGCTGGTGGATTTTTTTCATTTACTCAAGAGCCACTTTTGCTTAAAACTAAAACAATGTGTAAAAAGGAAAAATTCTCTCCACTTTCAGTCAGCAGAGGAAATCACATTAATATTTCTTCAACTGTTAAGGAGTTTAAAACTGTTGAACACTTTCAGCTGGCAGAGCTCCAAGTTTTCCATAATGTTACAGGATTTGCATGAAACTTTGTTTAAGCCCAAGTTCTCATGTTGATATGATCTCACTTCAGTGAACATCTAGATTTGGGAGCCATACGCATGCAAACCACTGGGGTCTAGTATCATTAGTTATAGAGTTTAAAATTAAAGTTTTACAAGAAGTGGTTCTGTACTCGTACCTCCACTCATGACATGTGAATGCCAGCACGCAATTAAGCTGATGCCGTAGATCTTCCTGTGTTCTGCATGTCTGCTAATGCACACGTTGCATGTTACTGTGTGATCATCAAGAAATAGGCTGAGTTAGTTCATGGCTGAAAATATGGACTTCTAGAAAGGTTAAGCAAGGGAAATGGCAACATAGCTACTATGAAAATTTAGTTTAAATACAGACAAGTGAGCTACAGGAACATGGCAAGGAAGGGTACAGAGCCAAAGCTAGATGAAAAATTAGTTTGAAAGCAACAAAATTTTTTTTAATGGGACACATTTACAAATACGGACAGAGAAAATATGGTATATCCCAACAGCTTAGAATACAGCTTCTAACAAGAAGCACTTGAAACAGTTTCTTCAGCCAGGAGAAAATGTGCCAAAGAACTTGTTTTTTAAGTAGAAAGGAAATAAAAGCTGCTGAGATAAATATTTCTATTCTCAGCCTGTAAATTTACTGTCATTGTTCCACAGAAAACTTCTGGACAGACTTTTTTTCTGAACCACAAATCTGTCAGTGCAGAATTTCCTTCATTCTCTATCACCTCTGTGTTTTAGATGGTGAGGCACTTGGATGCTCCTCACAGGGTCAATGGCTGTGGGAGAGCATGCAATGCCAGCTCATTTCCCTCAACACCATACTCCATATATCTCAGAACAGACATGGCAAGTATTTAAAGACACAATATTTACCCTGCTTCAAGCACTTATCATCTGTTAACTGATATGTTTGCTCTTCTCCATAATGTCTTGGTAACAGTGACGTTCCAAGAGATGTTTGCAGAAACACCTATGGGTGATTTGCAGTCCAGCTTGAACCCTTGGTAACAGAAGGTACCTCAGCACTGAAGGCCTCTTTCAATGCATTGTGCCCTAGTGGACTGCCACTACAGTGTGTTGTTCAGTTGGGAATGAGACACCATAAGGAGTGCCACATTCCTGTTGCTAGCAGCACCAATAATTTCTTCATGAATCTGTCAGTCACTGACTCATCCACAGAAGAGGATGACAGCTGAACTTTCAGTGACCTAATAGTCATTCTAGTGCTTATAAAAAAATACTGTAATATTAGTTCTCTTGAGCTCTGTTGAGGCTTCTACTCACTGTTACATGAACAGGAAAAGAGTGCACTCCTGTGAACTATCATATTTCAGCACACATGGCAGCTCTTACTTAGCTTGGCTCTAAAAGTATTATTCATTAAGGTAATGTCATCCGTTCAAGGCGACTGGATGGAAAGCATGGGCCACTATGCAGAAAGCTCAATGTTCCTCTGGATAACACTAGGGAAACTAGCACTGAATAAATCATTAAAATGCACAATACCGGTGGAACATCAGATGGCTACAAGCAGCTTAAAAGGTTTCTGCTGATACCTCTTCACCGTAGGATGGCTTTTTTCCAGATGAAGATCTCCAAGGGTAGGAAATGAGAAAAGGGAACAGCATACAGGAGCAGAGAATGGATAAATCCCTCTTACTAAAATTCTTTCCCGTGAGTAATACCAGATCCTTCAGAAAAAAAATATCTTCAACAACTTGTCACTCCCATTGAACTCTCACATCCTACATGGTGGATGCTACCAGAAAGCTCTTAGCTATGATTGCTGGAGTTACATAGAGCATGTGTGGACTGCAAACAAGGAAAGGGTTTCCACATTTCCACATTTGCTTTATTCTGCTAATTTAAGCATTTGAATTACAGGCTTAGGGGCTATTCTAAGCACTCAGGTACCCTACAGAGGTCTCACATACTCCTGGTGAAAGCTCCAAGTGAAATAAAGTTACAAACCAATGGTACTCTCCTACATCTGAAGCAAAGTGTGGAATGGACGAGCCTGGAAAATCTGGCCTGATTTTGAATGTTATGTTTTGGAGAACTTCTGTCTCCCTTGCTGCACAAGGCTTGTAGATCTGAAAAGAAAAGCAATGGCCAACATACATCTTTCACCCTCTCTTCAGTGACACCAGCGATTCCCAGTGCAGACTATACATTCACTGTTGCAAGGTTTACATGCAGGGCTGAGTGATGCTGCTGGAGGAGAATGAGCCCCACTCTCTCAGCACATCTGGTTAGGAAACATGCTGGTTACAGCAGATAGCACATCTCTCCATTTGCCTCAGTTTTTCTGGTGACAGCAAGAAACCCAGAAGAACTGTTTTCACCACCTCAGACCTCACTGAATTTGCGTCCTCTCACCAGCTCAGCACAATTAGCAGCAGAAGTCAATCATGCACTTACCAGCACTGGCCAAAATACAGCAACTTTACGTTACTGGAAACTTAGTGTGTGAAAGGGAAATGTAGAAATAATCTGAACACCTCATCTAGTGGTGACAGGTTTCACCCTGTCCTTTTCCAGACTCTTGGTTTTATACCACCTCTAGCCTGTTTTTGTTTTTGTTTTTGTTCTCCGCTAATGACGCGCTTCACTGCCTTGAGGAAGGATGATTACAGGAAGCTGATGTAGCAATTCTCTGGCTCCAGTCTATCTCGGACAAACACGTACCAAAGCGTTTCTCATGGTGTAACTCTTCCATGTTGCTTATGTTTGCAGTTGGGTTTTCACTGTTTTCTACATCCTGTGCATGTTTTGCATGTGTTTTTCTGAGGTAGGAAGATGAGAGAAACCTGCATCAGTTCTACCATTGTTGGTCCATTCTCTGTTTTTTCTAACTTTGCTTCATTTCTTCTCCATAGTTCAGCAATCATCTTAAATTTGTCTAGCAGATGCACATCTACAGGATCCCACTATGTGACCATCTACTTCATCCTAAAATAGTCAATCATGTCAAGACCTAATTTTGAATATGAGCCCCTCCATCACCAACCAATCACACAAGGAAAACAGCAATAGCAGAAAATAAGTTCAAAAACTATAACCAGGCTCTGTCCTTCTGCAGGGCTTATGTTCTACATCCCACTGAGTATTCAAAGACCATTGAAATAAGAGACAGCCAACAGCCCCCTGATTTTACTACTTGTACAGAACTAGCTTGCATTTGTCATGCAAAGTCGTGATGGCATAGATTTCTGTCATTAAAATTAATCCTTGAGAAACTTTTTCATTACAACTACTAGGTTTTTGCCTGAACGAAAAGGTTCAACACTGCATTCATATCCTCTTCCTGCCAAGGCATCAGTAGCATTACAACTTCCATCATGATGTCATCCATCAAGTAGTAAAAGGTAGGTGGCTGAGGCCCAGTGTTATTACAGATTCAGTGTTGTATCCTTTGTAAGGACAGTAAGTCTCTAACCAAAATGAAGCTCCTGCCATCAGTCCTATGGTTTACATGAAGTACCAGGTCATGCTGCTCTGAACAACTGCTAGGGCAGTGTACATGAAATAAAATCTTTTGAAAAGAAGTTCAAATACCTAAAGGTTAAAAAAATAAAATCCCTGGATCAGCAGATCATAGTCATATGTGGCACCACTTACCAGGCTAAAATCTAAACCATGCAACATGTGACTAAAAAGCATGTGGCTTTCCCAACACTACTGCACTGGTGGGGTACTTGGCAGTCTACACCCAAGTCAGGCAACTATACAGACTACTTCATTCCTATTCTGCAGAAGACAATACCAAACACATCAAAAGAGATCAGTCTATGATATATATCCCGAGACAGAAGGTTTTTATTAATAAAACGGTTTCCTCAGAGTTAAATTCCATTAACCATACTTAAGAGAGAATTACTACACATCTTGCTCCCAGGCAAAACCTGACCATTTCACATGTGTTACAAATCAGTATCTCTTTTCATTTATTGGTGCGCAGAAGAAAGTCAAAGGATTTATTTTCATATTCTGGCAAGTCAGGAATCTTTCATGTTGGAGGAATCACATTGCTCTCAACCTATTTATATTTTAAACCCATGAATTTTCATACCAAATAACCAATAGATACATTTTTATATTAACCACATTTCTCCATCTTGAAGTAAGAAGCTTAGGTGGCATCATGCTTTTAGGGAAGAGAACTGTGAGACACAAGATATTGTAAGGAAGACTTTAAAGTCCTTTCCATTCTGCATGAGGTTTCCCCCCTTCTTCCCCCTGCACATTTTTTTAATCTTGAAAGCATTTCCTACTAATGCATGAAACCCCCATTATGCTGCATATGGTTTCTATTATCAAGTCTATAAAGCTTTCAGGAATTTCTTTGATTTCTCTGGTTGTTACCTCATTCTTTTCATTCCTGATTGACACAGAAGCAGCAACCCAAGTCATTCCTAAGTATCTTTCTTTAGTTATGAATCGGTCTCCATACTTCTCTAGCGTACCTCAAAATGGCTTGCCTTTACTACCCCTGTATGAATGAAGGTTAAGGCCTTGAATGTTGGTTGATTATTATACTGTTCATTAGATATTTGAAGAGCATCCACTTTTCTTACTTGAAGAACTCCGATTTGAACCATTAAATTTGCATTGCACCAGTGCACACTATCCTTACGCCTACTCACCTAAATTGAGACCTGGGATTTGTGTGCAAACGTGTGTACCTACAACTGAAGAATACTCTTCATACAGATTGGACAAAAAAAAAAGAAAAAAAACCCGAAAAAACAAAAACAAACAAACAAAAAATCTCCAAAACTCTTGTTTTCAAAATAAGTGCAAGATCAGCTGTCCATGGCAGATCTCCAAATAATTACTAGCTCAATGGTAGCTGAGTGTCTGAAAATGTAGCCACAGAATTCTCCCAAGATTTCATGGGCAGGCCTGTTTCTACCCTGCAACACGCTTTTGTCTCTCAGTGCATGCCATCAGGCCATGGGTGGGTGCTGGCACAAGGTAAGAATTCAGCATTGTTCAGACGGAAGCCGTCGTGAACGCAGGAGGTTCTGCTGAAGGACTTCATGGCTCACTGCATGGGGCAAAGCTACCAGTGGAACACAGCACAAACAGAAGAAGCTTCACTTGGAAAATACAATTTATTCCACAGACTTAATTTTAAAAGATCAAATCACAAATACTTAAGGACTAAAGACAGCTCTAGATATGGTTCAGAAATTATGGAGGTTGCATATGCTGTAGTCTCAGGGTAAGGGAATGCTCCGAAGGTAGGCCACTTTCTGAAATAAATCAATCTTGTATCACCACGTTGCAAGGAAGGGGGTGGGGGGAGAGAGAAAGACATTTCACCTGATCATTGCTTCAAGCAATAACTTGAATAGTGATTTTACCAGTTTTACCCTTGTAATGTTGATTTTAACTGGATATGATATACTCAGAGATTCAAAGCAACAGAAAAAACTGCTGCATGATTGCATTTTGGCAGCTACATACAATTTCCCTGAATTACACAATCAGCTATTTCATACATGAAACATACAAGAATAGACAGAACCACCATGAATTTCCCAACGTTTTCTGTTTATTCTGCCCACAGATCAGAGTTGGTGCTCCCTGGCTAAACTGAAACAGCCAGACAAAAAGAAAATACTCACTGCATACAATCCAGTAGCAAGGGAGATCACAAAACAAAGCTTCTCCCTCACATGAAGTTCTGTGAGACAATGAGTAGACAGCAAGTACAAAAACCTTTGACCATGTCCTTGCTTCTTCTTTTTCCCTCACCCCTAAATGTTGCCCAAAATTCTCAGAAACACCATGAATACAAAAGGATTGTGCGGGACAAGGTATCTCCCCTGGAGAGAGCAGAAGCAGCAGATGCCGCATCTTCCCTCAGTATGGCACTCCCACCCCACACTCTCCCTGGCTTAATGGGGAGCATCTACACAGGGAAAAAACCCTCAGTGTTTGAAGCCTGGCCACCAGTCTAGGTGGTGCCTGGCAAGCATCTGGCAAGCAGAGAGGGGACATTTAGACAGATTTTAGGGCTCTGATGGCTTCTTCAGAAGAAACCTTAATTGGAAACACTGGAAATACCAAGTAATTCCTATGCAAGGGGCCTTGGGGTGTATGTTTTCTAGCGAATGTTCATCACCCTCGAGGGGAAGCAATAAAATCCACTGCCATCGCCTGTTTAGGAGCCCACCGGCAATATTCTTTTGTCAGCTTTAACTCCAGCCTGACTAACACACTGGTTGTCTTCTCTTCAGAAACTGCCATTAGCTTACAAAATTATCCATTTGAAACAGGCTTAAGCATGCTTCCTGTAATGAGAAATATATATTCGAATTTTGGACAAGAGTTGGGAAAGAAAAGTGGCGAAGAAGGAACCGGCACCAATGCCAGCATCGAGACGCAACAATTCGAACAAAAGAGATTTCAAGATGTCGCACTAACACGCACGCACACAATCTTCCTCTTGATAGATTGCTTCCCCCCGACAGAGGGAGATGCTTCAGGATCCCGCCCGCCCGGGCACGCAGAGCACGCGTGTTTCTCCCAGACGGAACCCGGCAGGGAGCACGTCCCTGCGGCGTGGCTGCTCCGCGGGGCTTCTACTGCGGCACGTACGCCGCATCCGCTTCGCCCTCTTTTTTAAAGGGGCCCGTGAACGACCCCGCGCTGCTGCAGAGGGACCCCCTGCCCCCGTCTCTGCCCCTCCAAGGCCGCTCAGAGGAGCGGGGCCGGGGGAGCTCTGGGGGCATCCGCGGCCGCTCGCCTGCCGCCGACCGAAACCCGCTGCGGGCAGGGAGGGGGCGGGCAGCAGGGCCGGCCTTTTCCCCTTCCTAAATGCCAAATATTGTCTCGGTGAGGTGAGGGGGGGACACGGGCGGGGGGGGCACGGGTCCGCTCCGCCACCGCGCACAGTAGCAGGCGCCAAAGCTAAGCCGGGCGCAGCGCGGAGCAGGAAGGGTGCCGGGGTACTGCTGCGTCACCCCGATGAACCAC
>VZRS01012935.1:25421-127842 GCA_013398055.1 Ifrita kowaldi | reverse complement strand
CCCGCGATCCCCCTGCAGCACCGCCGCCCCCCGCCCAACCGCCCTGCCATCTTCCTGGCGCCGTGCGTGCTCTTCTCCCAGCGCTTCCTTTCATGGAGGGCTTGGGGCATCTTCTCTCTTTTTTTTAATTTTTTTTCTTTCTTTTTAAAATTTTTTTTAAATTATTATTATTATTTAAGCAGACTCTCTTTGGAAACAGGCTAAAAGCACCGAAAAGAAATTGTGCATAAACCACTATTATTCCCACCACACCCACCGCTACCCCCACCCTTCCTCAAGAGAGCCTTCCCGGGCATTTAAATCTCACGGAATCGCCTTCGGTCCGTTGTGTGCCTCGATTCCGCTCCCAGGTGGTCCCCTCTCGAGGAATAGAGCTCCTCGCAGTGATATTCCTAAAATGTGCCCGGGCAGGCGCCTCCCGGGCTGCTCCACTCTCTCTGCTCTTACCGATTCACACGCACGTCTCCTCTCCCCACAATCGATACACAGCGGAAGGGGGGAAAATGATAGAAATGGCAAAGCTCTCGCGGGCGGCTGTGTTAATGGCATAAGTGAGACACACCGCGTCTTACCTTTATGTGTTTTTCCTCTGTCCCTGTCGGTGTGTTTGTGTGCTGGGGTGTCACAAAGAGAGTCCCAGGTAGCCCAGAGCCCCCTCGCCTCGCTCGGAGCGCGGTGGCTCTCGCCCGCTCGCTCGCCGGGACTGGAGTGCCTACTGCCTGCTGGAGCACTGCCGCCGCTACCGCGGCTGCTGCCTCTGCATTTCTCACTCTCTCCCCCTCCCTCTTTCCCTCCCTCCCCCCTTCCCTGTGACAGTCTGTGGGCAGTTCAAAAGCCACACGCACTTATTTATTTATTTTCCGGGCTCACGGGGCGGGGGATGCGCTTCGCGGCGCTCGCGCTTAGGGGGCGCACGGACCCCAGGTTTAAATATCAGCCGTGCAGGCGGCGGGGGGGGCTGGATCGCGGGTCCGCGAACGCACCTTGCAGCATTACCCCCCCTACACCCCTCAAAAGAAGGGAAGGGAGCGGCCAACCTCCCTGCCCCGAGGAGAGCGGGCACGGCGCGGGGCCGCACGCCGAGGTGCGAGGCGCTCCGCGACTCTCCGCGCCCGAACCGCGGCGGGTGCGGCTGTGCACCATGGGGCGGAGGGTCCGTCCCCGGCGGAGCTGGGATGCTGCGCGGCGGAGGGAGCGGGCAAGCCTGCCTACACCTGCAGCCCTCTCGGGGAGCGGGAAAGCCGCTTGCACGGCGGAGAGGGGCGGCACGGGCGGAAGACACTAAAAAATCCCGGGCGTGGATGCTCTCGGCACGCTTAAGGAGAGGGTCTGCCCGTTAAACACAAAAGGCAACAAAATAGAGGAAAGCAACACATTTCTCAGGAGAATGGATCTCTCCCGGGCGCTCCTGGAGCTGAAGAGCTGGCCTGAACGTCGCNTGAGAGGAGTCACGCTTCCCGGACATTTCCCATGAAGGAAAACTATCGGGCAATAAAATGCATTTGAGTTTGTGTTTCACACACCGCACCCTGCAACCTGTAGCTGTGCCGAGCATCCACCCAGCCGCTGCCGGGGCGGGGAGCTGGTCCGAGACGCCAGAGGAGAGGCTCGGGAACGACCGGGCAGCGCGGCGGGAGCCCCCGTTGTCCCCCCGCGGTCACACAAAAGCCCCGGGCGTGAAGGAAGGAAGGGAGGGAAGGAGGAGCACGGGTTCACCGGGCAGGAATAATGCCCTATATATTCGTGAAAGCGTTCGCAAGCCAGTCTTTTCCTCATATTTTTATTTTATGGGGTTTTATTTTCCTAGTTCTCCTTAGCTTCTCCGCGTTTTCCCGGTGGTTTAACCCTCGCTCCGGGTTAAAGCCGCCGGGGCGCAGAGCTCTCCATGCCACACCTGCCCCGATGCAGCATCCCACCCTCCTGAGGCGCGGCGCGGGGCTGGCTGCGCCCTGCCGCAGCTGAGGGAGGGGGAAAGGGAGGGAGGGCAGGCGGGACCCCTTCCCCCGCTCCCCCAGCCGCGATATCTCTGCGCTCACGATAACAGGCTTGGAGGGGCGGCTGCACCGCACGGGTGAGGCATGCAGCAGTCAGCGTTAGATTGGGTAATCGAGGAAAAGGAGGAAAGGGAGAGGGACACGCCCTGACACGTCCTCGGCCGTCGGAGAAGGGGATAGCTGCTCCCCATGGAGGCGAGGCGCGTCCCGCCCCCGCGCTGCCTCCGCGTAGCCCGGGGGAGCAGGGGTCCGCCCGCCCCCTTTCCAGGGAGCATCCCTGTAGAGGGAGCAGTAACGCCGGCGCCTGCCCGGCGGTGGCCTGCCGCAAGGTCAAGGGAGAAAACCCCTCTCCTCAGTTTTATTTCTGAGCCAGGAGTATTTGTGAGGCAGGGCTGGAGAGAAGTGAGAGGCGAGGTGGGTCCAAAATTTAGCCGTGGAGTAAGACAGAGGCGGGCAGAACACGGCAGCACGTCCGCAGAATGGCTTAGTGAAGCACCGAGGGCCTGCCCTGGGCTGAAATCAGTCCTGGACCGTGGGCAGGGCTCAGAGGGAGCCCCAGGTTAGGCTGGGCAGGGACAATCAAGCCTAAGAATGCCCATGTGGCCATGACATTCAGACTGTCGAGATTGTCTTGTAAAATTGCTCAACCAGTACAGAATTAGTGTGAAGCAATATTAGAGGGAAAGAAAGAGGCTGTTATTTAACCCTGTGTTTAAATGTGGGCTTAGGCAATGAATGTTCACCTGCATGAAACTGGGCACTATCAGACTTTGTAGCTGAATTGCGAGTTACAGAGGGTTCACAGTACATCTCAGAAATAAAATTCCTGAGTGTGTTCTGAGTCATTTGCTTGGAAAAGCCTGTACAACCAAAAATGGCTCAGAAATAGTCATTGCTACTATCACTCTGTGAGGGGTTTTGATCTTTTTACTGTTTTCAGCAGTTAGAGGGCTGAGATGGCAACCACAGTTTATTCTTTTAAATACACCTACATGCTAAATTATGTATCTCAGAACAGCCAAATTCAAAATTCGCCAAATGCTCACTTCAGTTACTCACCTGCATCAAGGTATGATACATATCTGAATGCCTTATTTAATAAAAGTGATGCTTTTAGGCAAATGAGTATTCTAAGCAGCCTCTGAATATCTTTGTCTTAACTAAGGGTGTGTAAGGTATCCTCACCTTTTTCTTCTGAAATGAAAAAACGGTATCTGGAAGAAGAAAAAGTGCAGAACAGAGACACCTGCAAAAAGATGAACAACCAGGTCTGTTGTGGAAACACAGGCAAGTCTAGGCCCTTTTGTACAACTAACAGCTGCTTTTCTGAAATCCACACTGTTACTCTGCTTTGACAAATGCCCAAGCTACCTCTGTCTTCTTAGCCAGCTCTTCCTGTCACCTCTTGCCACTTACTGTATCTCAGTGTTCTTCCCTCCAGCTTCAACATTTCAGGCCCAGCTTTGTTCAGCCCTGTCTGTCTGTCTTCCAGGTGTCACTCGCTGTCATATTTCCGTCTTCTCCAGAAGGAAACTAATCCAGTCCTACATACTCTTTCCTCATCTTTAATTTCTATTGTTAGTTCTTCTGATTAATAAGTCTTTGCTTTCTGAGTATATTAGGTCTGACAAGAGCCACAAGCCACGACTCTTAGCCCAGCATTTCCACAACACAAGTCTGAAATACTCACAAGGCCATCTCCCCTCTCATTCCACCACACTGCCTGTATCCCTGTCACCCACAATTCCATTTTTGTGTCCGATTGCTGTTTGAACTTTCTCCTCAGAAGACGCTAGGATCAGTAAGGAGTACCCATGCTGGGGTAGCGGGGGGCCTTTCTATTTTGCTCCATAGGAAGAGAGAGATGACCAGCAAACAAGAAAGCAAAGATCAAGTTAAAACTCTCACCTGTGCCCCTCTTTCAGCCTTGCAAATGAAAGACCGCCTTCCTCGCACTTACCATCAGAACAGAACAGAAGCAAATCCAGGCGCCTCACAGCTCAAGGCTTCCCAAACCTGCCAGCTCCGGCTGCAGCTGCAGGAACAGCCCGGCCCCCCTGGCCTCCAGCTGCTGCCCTGTGCTCCCCTATTCCCGAGTTTACACCACAAGAGGGAGCGTTTTGTTCAGTTTATTGGCAAAACCTGGTTTTCCCGGTACCCAGGCGAAGAGAATAACCGCAGTTTCCCGTATGTAGCGATTTTCCCAAGTCCATTTACCCCATAAGCACTTTCGTAATAATGGGTTTTTTTCTTTCACCATGGTATGCAAATTTTAAGCATTTCGTAAGATTATTGTTCATGTACAGTAAATTTTATAAAGAATATCTAAACTGTAATTACAGTTTAATTCCCTGTTGATCTCTTGGTTATAGAGTCATTTATTCTGGGGCAAATGCAAGATGCCAGTGTAAGACATACCTAAAACTTTCTATTTGCAGTGGGTATAATTGTCCTCACCTATATAAATACCAGCTACATAAATTTCAAAAATTGACTGCAATGGCATAGGCAGACATAAGGTATTTTTTCATAAATTTGCAGGCAAAGCACATAAAATAAAGAGCTTTGATCAAATCCCAAAATAACAACTTCGATAAGTAACTACTGGAACACCTCAATCCAAATTTAAGTCCTGACATGAAGACAGATGCAAGCCTCTGATAACAGTTTTAATCTGGACAACCCAAAGTCGTATGGCACTAGGAATATCTGTTTTACTAGACTGGTTCTGTTTATACCAGAAGAAGTGGTGCTTCATGCCTATAGCCAGGTAGGATATGTGGGTTGTGAACCCTGCTTTACCCCAACGTTCCTGGCTTCAACTCAATCTATAACACAAAGCATATGTGCCTCCCAGGAGGTCCTGCACTAGCCATCAATTTTAAAAGGCTTCTCTGCTCCCCTGAAGCCTGCATGCAAGTTTTTCCAAAGATGGATATGTTTGCTATTCTGACAGTACAATTATCTGGGTTATTTCTGTCTCTTACACCAGTTGCCCTAAAGTGTTAGAGTCACTTATGTGCAAAAGAAGAAAATGTGCTCAATTACCGTAAGCTTCCCTTGTGATTTATGCATGCCAGGCTTCTCCATGACCATCTATAGGTTAGATCTCGGACTCTTTGCTCCATTTTCACTGGCAAGTTCCACTGAAGCAACAGCTGAATAAGATATTCACTGTTTGGCTTCTATGGCCACAAAAATGTCTTTCAGTTAACAGCTGGAGCGACCATATCAACATCTTGATAGTGAACAGAATTGGCTTCTCTTGTAGTATTTTATTCTGTTCTCATTCAGCTACAAGAATGTCAGTAATGCAGGATCAAATGCACACCTGACTGGATGATCAAACTGATGTGACAGCTACGATGTACCTCCTAAAAGGCAGCAGAAGTGGGTGCACAGAAAAGAGTGCCTAATACCCTCAGAGAAGAAAAACATAATTCTTTGCTCCAGTATTTGGTGTTCTGATCTCCGCAATGAAGGATGGTTATATACTTTACTTATTGTACTAAAAAATTATTCTGTCTGAAACACAGGCTTTTGGATTCCTGCCTTGAGAGAGAATTTCTGTTTGTGAACCCCAGAACCGTGGCCCCGAGGGCACTGTTAGCCCTGACTGCCCCTGCTAAGCCTCCCCTGGGACTTCCCCTACCCCTGCCCATGACCCAGTACCCCATTCCGGCTCAGCCCAAGCCATCAGTCCCTGTCCCAGCTACACCACCCTTCTCCTTGATCCCATCTCCGTCTCTGTCCCAATCTTCTTCTGACTGAAACTTCTGGATGGACCCTGGATCTGGTTTATCTCCTTATCTTGCTCCTCCCTCAGCTCCTGGCTCCTCATCCCTTCTAGTAGCCAGCCCTGCACTTGCTGCTCTGCAATATCCAGTTTGTCACGGGGGCCTGCTGGCACCTCAGTCAGCTGTGTAAAGACATCACGACATGCAGTTCCTTGGGGTAACTCCAGCTTAAGCCTGGTTTACCTGGCACACTGCTCCTTGGTGAAGGCACTTGTGACAATGGTACCCCAGCTCAGCTTTCAGATTCAAGCTGGGTCACATGGGGCCACTTGAGGCTCACCTACATCTGTACTTTTGCAAACACAGTCTTAAAACTCTCCTAACAGTGCCAGTGTTACTCCAGAGTCAAAGCAGAGAAAGGACAAGATGGACAAATTTTTCTGACAGGGGCAAATATTCCTGAGTCCTAGCTGTTGTTGCCACTGTTTACACCACTCCCATCCTGGAAGCTGACTGTGGGAAAGCCTGGGGATTCATTGTAGGAGATAAATTTATAGGATCATTTGGTTTTCTTTCTACTGTCTTCCTACTGCTTATAAACATACTTTTGTATACCTTGCCTGTCCTTTCCCACCTTCACACAATGAAGGGTATCTCTAGATCAGGAATTGACTGAAATGAGGTGTTCTGAGGATCTGTGGTGGTTGAAGTGGGCTTGGGAAAGAGTTTAAACTTGCGTAAGTGACATCAGCCCCAGTCCTATACCTATACAGCCACCTTTCTCAGTCCCCTTTATTCCTTCAGCTTGGAGGCATTAGATTTAAAGCTGTTTCTTTACTGCGCTGTTTGTGCCAAGAGCAAGCTGTGAAAGAATTGTGAAGAGTCAAATTAAACCACTATAGTTGACGAGACTAAAGCTAAAAATACTTGTAAATGCTGAGATTGAAGTGGCTCCCCCAGAAAAAGAGTCAGATTGTACTTAAGCCTCAAACTCATTATTCCTCAACTAACATCATGTCTATAGAGGGGTTGAGAACACTCCTGTGTGCAAAAACACTCTTCTGCTTCCAATCAAGAGCCAGTTGTGGGGATTTATCTGAAATCAAAATGTTAGCACTAGATGGTCACACAAAGGACCCAGTGCTTCAGACTGCCAAAGCAAGTGTGAGCAGCCACATGGTGAGTTATGCACCTCACAGCTAGAGGACCTGTCTTTTCAGGCCAGAGATGGGTACATTCTCGGAGCATGGGCCATACATTCAGCCACAGGAGTCTCCATGTTGGAGCAAGACAGGCTGTCTGCTTCCTGAATGCTTCTTTGAAATGCTACACTACACTGATATTTTTATTTTCACATTTTTACGTGCCAAGTTTAGTTACAAGAGAGGATGGGTGAAAGTACTTGAGCTTTAAATAAGCCTTGTAATGTGCACTACCAGCTGTTTGTAGCTGAATGACAGAGGGTCTGTAGTCAGGCTGTACCTTTTGCCTTTATTGGGTGAATCTTGTGGATGCTACAAATGAAACAACATATGGGGATTCCTGACATATGGTAGGATCAAGGTTGTCACAGTACATAAATCTAACACTTACTTACACACACAAAATGGTTCAAGCTTTACTGAAAAACTTCTGAAGGAAAAAGATAAAGGCCAGTGGGATCTGTGGAGATGCAGAAGTTGATAACTGACTGTACCCGAGCACAGAAATATCAGACATTGCCTGCTGCATCAGCCACAGTTGATTGACCAGTGTAACTGAACAACTTCATGTAGTAGAAGCAGATGCTGCTTTTGCTTGCCCAGCAGCTCCTATTTGTTTAGGGACTGGTAACAGCCTTGGTGACAGGCACGGCTGCTGTTGCCACCACACTGCCATTCTGTCCTTCACTGAAGATCAGTTAAGTTCGGTAACAGCCATTCAGACCATGCAAACAGCACCTCCAGCTTCTGTTTAGTGAGTTAAAAATCTGATAACTTTCCGATGAAACAAGGAGGGCATCATCTTGTCTCATCAAAATCACTAGAAGAGGCCTCACTGCTGGTAGGTCTGACACAAAACTCAGAGGACAAGCCACCTGTTGGAATGGAAAGTTTTAATTTTCTGCAAGTATTTTCCAAGTGTTTTTCCTGGAACACCATCATTTCCAAGATGATAAAAGTCCCAAGCACCTTCCAGAAGAGCTGTGACCAGCAGTCCATGTTGTGACCTTCCAGTCTAGGCTTCCTCAACATAGGATTTTTGTGAAGATGAATATGGTTTTACTTCTGGTCAGTCAAGTTCACAGATGGCAGCTTGTATTGATCCCATCTGCTCATTGGTCTCGAGCAAACTGGTGTGTCATCAGTCAGGATAACAAGGCTAGTACCACACCTGGCAGTAAGTGCCAGTTTAGTAAATGTGTCCTGGGTTCCATGAGCTCCATGATGCTGAGGCTGAGCTGTTAATAAGCAAAGGTTACTAGTCAAATCATTGAAAGGGTTTTTGCTCCAAATATGGTAGCCACTGCATTAGCAGGAAGTCTTTCAGGCAGCTATTTGTTTGAACTGAGAAAGTGAACTAGGAAATGAGAGAACAAAACAGTGGCCAGTGAACAATGAATTATTTAGAGATTAAGAGATGTTTTAGCTCTTCTTTGTACTCTCCCTCTCCACCCTCTCACCTTCCTTCCCTCACAAACCAGCACTTTGTCTCCTTGGCAGAGGCAGGGGTTTATACCATTTTTCACCAATGCAAAGGGAATGTAAGGGATCTACACGAACTCATAGTGTAAGTAAAATCAAGTCAAAATTGATTGAAAATCAGGTCACAGTCATCTTGCTTTTCAGTCTTCCATCTGTGCAGTCTGTCGTGTTGCAGTGTGGGGCCATTTTTTCTGGTCATACACACCCATGTGCTGCAGGTCCTAACCGAGGCAAGTCGAGAAGTAAGGCCGTGATGCTGGCTAGGCTGCTCTGCAGTGTGAGGATCATAAATGCCTAAGCATGGGTGATACCCCTGTAATGGGAATAAAAGATCCTAAGAGGCAGCAAGGCCAGATTTAGGGGGCCCTATCCCTCTGTTTTATTGGTAGCTAAAGGTGGTGATGTTTTCTCAGTCACCTCCTGCTGCTTGTCCCACCAGAGCCAGATGACTGGCATTATGCACCAGGGAGGAAATACTGTTGCCAGAACTGCATCTAGAGCAGATGATTTCCTCCGTGCAGAAGAGAAGAAGGGTATTGGAGGGGTTATCAGGTCAGTTCAGGAAGAAGCAAACCTACACACAATTTTTGGTTTGAAAGCCACCAATACTAAGAATAAAAATGCTTACTGTTTTTGCCGGTTTGACTAAAATCTAGCAATATATCCTCTGAGAGAAAAGCAGGTTACAACCATCCCTCCCCCCATCAGGTTCGGGAAAAAAGGAAATTTTCCTCGAAGGAAAGTGAAAGAGATAAAAACTATTTATTTAACACACACACAAGAAAAGGATAATAATGCTAAATAATGAAATCTCTCGCTGTAGAGAGAAACCTGGGAAGATTTCAGAGTCCTTCTGTAGGTGTGGTCTCTCTCCTCCTTGGAGCTGGGTGAGGGCCCACCCCCTCAGGCCTTGGGGAAAATTCTCCCGATGTGTTCTGATGTTGTTGAAACAGTCCAGAAGAGAATAAGGGAAAAAAAAACCAAAGTCCCAGGAAACAAAGTTCAGCTTTCCGTCTCATGCCGGAGAGAGAGGAAAGGAAAAAAAAAAACTGGCTGAAGAAGCAAGCAGGATGCTCCCCCTGTGCTACCGCAGCCAGAGCACACAGAGTGTAATCTCCGTGTCCTTGAGACACTGCTTTGAAAAGTTTGCTTGGTCCTTTTTTTTTCTTCCCTCTCAAACTCAGTTTAAAGACACAGAAAAGGCACAAAATCAATTGTTTGGCATAAAGCCGTGATAGGGGATATACATGATGGAGTCACCCCAAGACACTGTTGCACATAGAAAGAAAAGCTGACCAAGGCATTTTGGGCCAGTCATATTCTGAGAGAATACTAGTTTTCCAGAATAGATGTAACAGGCTTACTTTTGAGGATTTCATGGTGCATTTGCAGTGATGTGTAATGAACGTGTAGGCATGTGCATGTTCTGAAGCTCCAATCTTGTTCAGTCTACAATCTGCATCTGGTTTACTTGTTCTGCCACTTCTACTCAATGTCTGTTTCTTTTTTTGCTGTAGTTGGTCACATAACTTAAAGCAAATCCTCTTTCCTTCTTTCTTTGCATATTATTTTCTTAAAAGCGTGTTTTTAAGAAAAAGTATATTCTGGCCTGACTAATTAAGCCTCTGAGCACAGATGAAATTCAGTATTAGAAGACAAAATATAAGCCTTCCCATGTTGCTTTCTCAACTGCTCTCTTCTATCTATAGAAGCAAATACTGGCTATCTTCTTCTATAGCATTTTGGAAATTTTGAAATTATTTGCAAAAATTATCAGTTAGAGAGTAGGCCTTTCTCATGGAGGAACAAGCCTGTAGCCAGCAATTTATTTTACAGCCATGAAGCAATTTAGTCACAAGAGCCACAAGATGCCCCAACCAGACAAAGAAATAGGAAGCTTGAAGGAAGGCTGTCTTCTCCTCCTGTTCCCTGTGACCACTGACATTTGTAAAGCTGCTTTCAGCTCAAAATACAAAAGCACTTGAAGCTGGTACAGCTCATCCCCAATACCATGCAATGAATGAGAGATGCTGAAGGTTTGCCTCGACTTTCCACCTTCTGCTGAAGACAGAACAAGATTTACTTTGGTAACTCAGTAAATAGCAGGAATGTTGAGCTCACTACAAGGTCGTTGGCCAGTAAGGATTTATGGGAAGAATATACAGCAAGCTCCTGCACTGTTAGGATACAAAGGCTGAAACAGACCATTTTTACCATGGTATGCTAAAGTTAATATTGTAATATTGTAAACAAAAATTACAACAGTTTGACTACAGGTTGGTTTCCATTTGATTGCTTAATTATCAGTTTCTGGATTTATGTGCAATCCAATTTTGTTGATTACTGAGACCATTCAAAATAAAGTGCCCGAATGTAATATATCCTCTTCTCTCAACAAACAAACAACTCTAAAAAATATCTGCTTTGAGATAAAGGGGGGGAAAAAGCCATAAACTGAAATTACTTCCTTTCCAAGAAGTTTTCCCTGACAATCTGAATTGTTTATCCTCCCCCGATACGCAGCACACGAGCAAAATAAACTCCTTGAAATGCCAGATTTCAAGACTACAGACACATCACAGCATATTACAAGAGCTATTTTCAGGAGTTACATAGTTCAGTTTTCTGCTTAAATCAGGGCAATCATTCATGCTATATTAGGCCTGTCATGGCTTCATCTGGAGAAGTCTTGAAAATCTCTCAAGTTCAAGACTCTACAGCATCTCTCATAGCTTCTTCCAGTGCTGCATTACCATCTTTGTGACTGATATTTTCCTAAAATCTTCTTTGAACCTCACAAGTCACAGAATGTGTCCCTTACTCTTATCTGCTTTGTGCTTGCTGCTCTAAAAAGAAGTCTGACTTTGTCATCTTCATGACTTCACTTTGTGTAGTCATAGACTGTTCCATCTCCCTGTTGTCTCTTCCTTACAAGACTAAACAAGCCCAGCTCCCTAAGTTTTACTTCACAGCTCGTGTTCTGTGTCCCTGGCCACCTCGGTAACTTTCTGCAAGACTATCTCCCTCTTGAAGTGTGTCCCAGACCCAGATATGTTAGTCCAACTGTGGCCTCCCAAGCAGCAGATTAAAGCAAGGAATAACCTCCCTTGATCTGCTAGCCATGCCCCCCCATTTGCTTTATTCACGATGGGAGCACACAAGGGCAATGTGTTGTTGTCACATGTTCAGCCTGGCATCCACTGTCACACCAAGTAACACCTGTAATCCCAGGTTTTTTAGTGAGGCTGCTGTACTTCCAGGCAGTTCTCTGCTAGTACTGATACATTGGGTTATTCTGCCCCAGGTGTACTTGTAGTTACTGAGTCCCATTTTCTCAGGTCGCTGTGAACCTGTGAAGAACTGTAAAGTTCTGCCATTTGAGGTGTCAGTAGCTGCCCCCTAATTTAGCATCATCCACAAATTTGTGTGGGGTGTGTGCATCATCAAGACTGCAGATGAAACACTGGATAATGTGGGTTGTCATGTTACCCTCTGAAGAACTGCATTAGTTAGCGCTCAGACCTCAAGCCATTGATTTCTATCCTTTGAGCCCAAATTTCTACTCTAGTCAAGTCCAAACATCTTGAGCTGCTAGGTAAGACTTGGGATACAGTAGGAGGTGATGTCAAATGCTTTACTAAAGTCAGATATGTTATACCCATCACTCTCCCCCTGCCTTCATAGTCAGTCATTTTGTCAGAGAAGGTAGTTGGCTAGCAAAGGATGATTTACTCTTTGGGACTGTTGACTAGCCCTCATTACCTTCTTGTCCTTGGGTTTGGAAATGTCCAGAGGACACAGTCCTCAGCTACCTCTCCTGATGGTCATTATTTTCCATGGACAGTGGCACCACAATCACATCAGCTGTCCCTGTCAGCATCCACCTCTTCCCAAGAACAGAATATTTCCTCTAATGTGTTGTGCCCCCCTACTCACCACCTCTTTCCAAATATATGGAATACACACAGGGCTCTGGGAACAGGTTTTGTCTGTGAAGCAAGAAGAATTTTATTACTTCAGTACGTCCGTCATTTCCATGTTTGTCACTAGACCATCTCCTCATTCATCTACTGACCTACCTTTTCTCTGAGCTTCCTTTTCCAGGTAACGTTCCTGTAACATTTCATGTTGCCCTTTCTGCCCATGGCCACTTTTATCTCCGGACATACCTTCTGTTTTGACCATCCTGGTTTTGTCTCTATAACATTTGTCCTAATGCATTGCTCAGCAATATTGTTACACACTTATTTCATTGCCTTTCTTTGTTCCTGCTTCTTGTGCACTGCTTTTTTGTGTGTTTTAGTTCATTGAGAAACTCCTGACTTAGCCAAACAGGCCTTCGGCCAGAATTCCCAGTCTTCCTGTCCAACAGGATGGCTTGTTCCTGAGCTCTCAAGAAGTGTTCTTTAAAAATTAGCCAGCTTTCCTGGGCATCTTTCCCCTTCATGGCTGCTTCCCAGGGCACTCTGCCTAGCAATTCCCTAAAAATAAGCCCCAGTCTGCTCTCCTGGAATACAAAATCCTAACCCTGCTGTTTTCCTTCCCAGCTCTCCTTCAGATCCTGAGCTCAATCATCCTGTGGCTACTGCAGCCCAAGCTGCCAACCATGACTGCATTTTCCACTAGTTCTAAACAGTCTGTGAGCAATAGGTCTGGTACGAGCCACAGATTGAGCCTCTAACATTTCTGTGTTGCGGAATTATCACCAACGGAATTTAGGGTTTTCCTGGAATGTTGCCATGTTGTTGGCATCTAGAGGGTTGGAAAACATGAGGATGAGAGCATAAAACCAAGAAACCTTTACTCGTCATTTTAGAAAGATTCATCTGCTATGTCCTCTTGGTCAGGTAGTTCTTAGGGACTCAATGTAATCTCCTTCTGGGCTCTTGACATAGGGACATGCTCAGTGAGTGTGTCCTCCAACTTTATGCTGAGACACTGGACAGCCCGAATCTTAATAAGCCTCCTTTCTCTTCTTCCTTGCTTGTCCCCTCTTTTCCCCTGCTCATCCTTCCAACAAGGCATGACTTTGCTCCTGCCTGATCACGGCTTTCAGTCACTGTTCGGCAGTGATTTATGCTATACAAGTGGGGAATACAGGATCCGCATTCAGGTTGTCCAACCTTGAAGCCTGTTTCTACCTAACTTACTGTTTACTTTCACAAGTTATGCAAAACCTGCTGCATTATAAGTTTCATATTTTGGAGTGAATAGAAGTCTAGGACCTGTCCCTCTTACCCTTCTGCAATCAGGAGTAGATGAAGTTGTGATCCGAAAGGGGACAACACAGTTCTTTCCTGTGACATGTCTCACAAGCACAGACAAGGTGTGAAATGAGTCACCAGACAAGCCCCAGCAATCAGATTCAGTTTTCTACCCACACCTGCATTTGCACCCTTGAAAATGCAAGAATGGTTAAAATAACAATAACTTCGCCTACACTGTGATATTCCAGTTATGCTGCACATAAGAACATTCAGGCTGAGGAAGAGAAGAAAGAGAACTTGCTCTTAACTTCAAAGTAGTCAGCACATTCCTTTAACTCAGGAAACCCTCATAAAAATGTAAATATATCCTATTTCCTATTGTATTCAGTAGTGCCTATATACATACAGTGATACAGTTCACAGCAATCTTTTCAAGAGCTCCAGCCAAGCTAAATACTTTTGAAATGCTAATGAACACAATGAAACGATTCTTCATAACCCAAAACACTGCCATGCACTCAATAAAAGGAAAGCATCCTTAGGAAAGGCTGTCTGTCCCCCTTCACATGGGAAACACTGTACAAGTTTGGTCTGCAGAGCTTTTGAGTGAGAATCCAGAGTCACCTTCAAGTACTCATGTGGATTTCGTTATATGCCTGATTATTTATAAAGCAGCTATTTTAATATGTGTTTCAGCTACAAATAAGGAAAATTATACTTGCAGTCCATGTAATAAGCTGTAAGTAAGACTGTATGTGGCTTGTGTATGCCTCTTGAATTTGTGATGCCAAACAAATTTCCTTACCAATGGACATAGGAATGCAGCATCCTAATGGGAAAGGTACAAATATATGTGTGAATAAGGAGATACCCCCTGAAACATTAAGAATCACTTATGTCAGTGAAAAGGCATTTTAGATTACTTTGGATTTGTTATCTCAATCCTAGGGCAAATGCCAGTTGTGGAGAGTTCATGTTTTCTGCATTTGGTATTTGCTGACAAGGCAGAGCTTTCTGGACTCCAGGTTAGAGGACAGTGTTGACAGTGCCACTGTTGATGTTCTATATGAAAGAAGGTATGGTAAATAGAATGTTTGCAAACAGAAATGCAAAATCTAAACATCTTTCCACCCTCCCCTTCACAGCTTTTATCCTATCGGGCAGTTTTATCCAACAGTGACAACAGAGATCTCACATGAAAAGCTTGCATGTGTTCATTTCTAGAGGGACTCCAGTTTTGCTCCACTTTAGGGAAAGGTTTTAATGTCAACTTGCACCTCAAGAACATCAGAAAGTACTGATATGAGCATCCTGAATGCCTTGGGTTTAGGAAAAAGTTTGGACACATCTTTAGACAGAGCATTGATTCAGGAGGCAAAAAGGTATTAAAGGCACATTTAAAAACGTTTCTCTGAAGGCACATGTACATAGCAAGTCAGCATCTCATAAACGAGACCAGATGTGCTGCACAGATGTTGGATGGTCTGATTTTACTGCACACGTGCTTTGCAGTTGCTGTGTGCACATGCAGCACAACATGTGTGTGTGTGTGGTAGACACAGGACATCAGCCACAGCGATCTGGAAAACAATCTTCCACTTGTTACAGTAACTTCAACTGCTCGCAGAGTTCCTTGTTTCCTTGCACAAAGCTGTTTCTCTAGATACTTTAAATCTAGCAAGGCCAGCAGGAGGATCACTTCCTTCAAACGCTGTGAAGCTCTGCAGTGTATAATTCTCATAGCTTCCCAATTGGCTCCTGCCTTTTAGAAGGGATCACAGAGCACCACAAACTTGTGTGCTACAAGTATCACCCACTGCTGTCAAAGGAGTTCAAGGCAATGTAGTTCTAAGTCAAGGATGGTGGGTGGTCTTCCTAGACTCTTGGCTTTCTGCAGTGTGTGAACCCTCTCCAGTAGTGTCTTAAGCAAAATAAATGATCTGTCATGTGTCTGGTCCCTACTTTGAAAAATCAGGCACAGCTTCCAGACTGCCTCCCTGGGAATAAGCAGAGCAGCACTCTTTGGTGCTCTAGTGTGTTCTGCTCCATTAGATACTGGAGATCTACCCAGTTGATTTAATGTTGGTGACAAGCACCCTCGGAGAGAATAGATCAGCACCATTCTATGCAGCATGCATTCCTAGAAATGGAATTATCAGAAAGCTTCATGCTTCTGCACATTTACCAATCCAAAAATCAAGCAGAATCCCCTTAGGGCCAGTTTTGATCAGAGGGGAAAGACTCATTTTAACTATTTACAATTTGAATGAATTTTTGAAGGCATAGAATGTTTAATTTTCCCTTCAGTTCTACAGAAACAGGAGATTTAATAAGAATCAGACTGTTGGAGCAAGAAATGGGCCATTTTTTAACAATTAAAATAATTCAGTCTTTCCTAAAATGATTGCTGGCACTGCTGTTGGAATTGCATTTTATGTTACAGGAACATGGTGTTTATAGTCAGTCCCTCAATATCTTTATAATTTCAACCCAACTAATAGCCACCAGAACTAAACAAGATCTGAGCAAGGTCATAATAGTACTTACATTAATAGTACATGAGTCTATTTGAAAGCGTAAAATATCTGAGATTTCTCAATTGTATTTAAAAATTGGAACATAGAGTGTTACTTTTGTTGACATTTGTTGCACTTCTAGTGAACAAATAGGCTGGAAGGATACTAACAGGAAATTCTGTTCACAAGATAAGCAGCTGCTCGCCCCCAAAGCTTCAAAAGTTCATAAGGGCCAAAAAATTTTTTCTTTCTGTGCCTGTTTTAATGAACAGTCAGCATTCCACACCAGCCAAAGGAAATGCTTTGGGGACAGTTTTTACAGAGTTAATCAAATCTTGTGTTTGTGTGAAGAAGGACAGAGCTTGCCGTTTGTTTGTGAAATAGCAGTCTCAAAGGTTATGCTTTCACCACAAAAATCTTGAACTGCTGTTATTCCAAAATGCTTGAGAATCAGCCTATTTTGTAACTTACTGTTTAGTTTCTGGAAAGAGTCTTAGTGGAGAACATGTCATTGTTTTCATATTAGAAATCCTCATGATTTTAATGCACTTTTCTTGAAAAGTATTTTGGTCTGGCTTATAATCATTCACAAAGCAGCTAACAGAGAACTGCTTCAGTCTTTTGGTCTTCTGCTTGTAGCCCACAGATGCTACAGCTTTCAAGTAAACCCATAAAGGTAAGGCTAAAACAGCACATCAGTAATAAACTGCATGATCCATTAGTAAGGTCTTAAAATGGGTATGTCTTCAGCAAATTTCTCAGGGCTGTGTAGTAAGACACATCTTCAGCTGATGTAGATCACATAACCTCATTTATTACTGCTCTGCTTATTTACATCAAAGTTTCAGACCTCTTGAGTCACTGTTAACTCTGGGAAAATTCCATGTTTCTTTGTAAATATTTGCTCTTGGAAAAGTGGTGTTGAATTTTCGTATGTAAAACATGTTCAAGGTCTGTCCTCAATAGCAAAGAAGTGACAAATTTAACTTTAGACAGTATGATTTCATATGAAATCATGAAATAAAGATGAAATGCAACAAGTCAATGCAGGCCCTGTATGATCTATTCGTAGATGGGTGGTGACATTTTAGAGCCCTGAATTCCTTCCAATGGAAAGAACATGCTGTAAGGAGCTCGGCATTCATGAAATCTTAATCCAAAAGCTAGTAAGCCATGCTCATTGCAGGGAGATTGGCATAATAACTTCAAGCCTTTCACAAGCCCAAAGACAGAAAACATGGTAGGCCTTCAGTCAAATTGCTCTTCAGTTCTTTTCAACATATAAGAAGATAAATTATAACATATGTGTTCTGCTAAAGTTTAGTAATCTGACAATGGGGTCTGACAGCCTGGACAATAAAAAAAATATGCACATAATGCAGCATTGATTGCTTTCACAAACACTGTCATTGATAAACTGAGAATTTTCTCAACGCTGATGGAATGAGGGAGCAGAGGACCACACAGCTGCTCTGACCATGTTACATTCAAGCTGCTTCTGGGCCATGGCCATTCCAAATTGACAGACATTGAGTATTCAGCTGGCTTGGACCAGAATGGATCCAGTAGATCCAACCATTTTCTTTGATTTCCCTATCAGTAATGTGGCCTCAGAAGGTGCAGGTGTAACTCATTTTGGAAATGACATTGTGAAAAGGGAATAAAAATTTTTTCAGGACCATCTTGATTTCAACATGACAAATTATACTTTTTTTTCCTCTGTATGCAACATATGTTCTCTCAATAATGCCCAAAGTGCACAGAACTAGAAACAAGTTGAGACATTCAGAGACATTGATTCCTGTCTGCATGTTTGAAAATATATTTTCTCTGGAAAAAGTTGAATAGTTTTATTTTCTTCTTTTCTGTTGCTTTTTTTATTTTTCTTAAATATGAAATGTTCTTTTCAAAACAGAAATAGATGTTTCAGTTTTGTTTGAGCTTGAAAGCTTGAATTTTATTGGAAGAGAGGATGTTCTTTGAATTTTGTTATGTTTATGTGCATATGCATTTCATTATTGTGTGTTTATATAGAAAAGCTTATATAAAATTTCACTAATTAAAATTCACTGCATTGCTTCAGAAATATATTTAAATGTCTAGTCTACAGGTAACTTGACTTTCACCTGAATCATATTTTAAATTAGTCATCTATATTTTTGAATAAGCACACTTCAAGATTGAACCACTGCACTAGATCATACCTCACTGAGCTTGGACAGGAATGACACTTTTTTGCTTCATGCCTTTTTTCCTGACCTGGGATTTTGTGCTGTTTTCACTGCTTTCCTCGGAGTCAGTACTTGGGTAAACTGAAGTTCCTGCCTTCCCGTTGCTAAAAGCAGCCCTCTGGGTTTAGCTGAATGCTGGCACACAGCACCTTCTTACAGCACTCTCACTGGATTTAGTCAGTAGGTGCTTGTGCTCTTATTTATAATGTTGTTTTCATTTGTGTCACTACATAAAACGTGCTGAAGGGTTTTGTCTGTGTTAGTGGAAAAGATGAACTTCCCAAAGGCTCCTGCGGAAGTGGTAAGACTCCTGCTTTGTTCAATGGGAAAATCCAGTGTGGCCTGTCTCTGGGACCCAAACACAAAGCTGAGCATATCACACTTAGCCAAGGTTCTGTCTGAGGCTGCCTGTCAGTGCTGTTCCAGAAAATGCTCAAATTCAGCTTTCCAAGCTGTCCTTCAAATTCATCCAAACATCTGCCAAGAAGCTTTTTTAAGCAATGGCAAGTCTGAGATTTCCTGAGACAGAAGGGGAAGGCAGCTGGTTTTAGTCATCAGAGATCATTTGAGTGTGACCAGGTTTTGCCTGCTACGTGTAGAGACAAACCATCACAGGCACAAGGAGCAGCAGCTTTTCCATTAGTGCTTGCTTTGCTGTCACTAGGCACAGTTACCTGTGTTCATGCTGTCTTTCTTCACACAGGGAATCCAGAATATTTTGAAGTGGCATGCTTCAGCCTATGCTGAAATACTCAGAAAAAAGTTGGCTTTCCCTCCCACTTGGCTACTCCTTCTCAAAAATCCATATGGCATTTTGTAGGGTAAATTTTCACTTCAGTCTGGCATCATCCATGTCACTGCTCCATGGACAGTCACTGAGCTAACCCACGTCGTGCCACATCCTGAACCCTCATTTCTCAGCAGACTTGGTAAATAGTTGCCTAGAGGATGCCACTTGCTCCAGCTCATGAATAAACTTTCTACACATAAACTTTCTTCATCCACTTGTTAAGTCAACCGCATCAAAAGATTTCTTTTTCCCCTTCCCTCCTCCTGAGTGATTGGTTGCATACAAGCAAAACGCTGTCCGATGTTTTGATGTTTTCAGACTGCTTTCATTAGCAACTTTGAAAACTCCTTCCTATGTTACCTATACAAATATGTGGTGTCTGTTCATGTGGAATTAGAACAGGAAAGCAGTTGTAGCTGTGAGGCTCTTTATGATGTAGTTAGAAATCCAGCTGCTCTCCTGCCTCCCTAACCCTTTTCCCATTGCTCATAATTCAAATTCCTTTTGGCTTCAATTTTCCACACTCAACCTCAGCCCAAAAGTGATTACATTGGACATCTGAGTAAAATCTGTTGAGCTATTTTTGGACAATTCAAGTGTGAAAAACCTCTGCCAAACACTCTCACCAAATATAAATAGGGGAAAAATTAGAGCCTTTTTTTTTTAATAACTTGTAGAGTTCACTAAAGAAAGTTTCTCTAGCCTTTTCAGAAGGGGAGGTTTAGAATGGGAAATTTTGTCACCTTATGTACAGCACCAGCTTCCTAACCCAGCCTCTTGTCTCTTACTTTTCCCCAGTTCTACAGCCACACACCGACACTGTACCCAAAAGTGCATAAGGGCACACAAGTAAAAGGCTTCATTCCATCTGTGCTGTCTGTGCTGACAGCAGCATAATTTAGGTTTCCTCTCTGCTTGGTGGAAGTTTACCATTGTGCTGAAAAGGGAAACCCAAAGCAACACGCTACTTTCTGTTCCGACTGAACTTTGTTCATCCAAACAAAGTGTCTGAAGGGAAGACAGGGCAAGGACACTACGTGGCAAAGCCTCTCTCTCGAGGACTATTTAGAGCTGGAGATCAAGAGGACATGCTTGATGACTAAAGACAGGCAAAAATCATTTGTATCTTAAACACAAGAAAAGCTAAAAAGCCAACCCAAGGAACTGCAGGCTAATCTGTCCCACTTTGATGGTCTCTGGGGGGATAATTAAGCATGGATTTTCTAAGTGCCAATTAGGCCTGACCCACCTGATTGCCTGCTGTGATGAGGATCTCTGTTTCTGGACAAAGGCAGAGCACTGCATGTCATTTATCTTGATTTCACCAAGCCTTTCAGCAGTCTTGCATAATATTCTTGTATCCAAGTTAGAATGTTATGGTTTGAATGAATGGACAATCATCTGTCTAAAAATTTATTCGTGAGGCTCATAAGGACAGGAGGGGTCAATGGGTCATACTTTATCTGGAAGCCAGTAACAAATGGAGTACTCTGGGTCTTTGCTGGCAACCTGTCCTGCTTAACATCTTTATCAGTGGCCTGACTGCGCTTTTATCCAGTCCGGAAATAACACCAAATTTGGGGGCAATTGTTGATACATTCAGGGTGTAGAATTTAAGGGTGTAATCCATAGGAACCCAGACAGGCTGGAGGAATGGGGCAGGAGGAACCAGCTGAATTTGTCAAGGACCAATACCAAGTGCTGCCCCTGGGCAGGAAAGACAGCCTGATGCAAGGACACAGGGTGATGCCTGCCTGACAGGGAGCGGCTCTGCAAGAAGGCAGCTGGGGCCTTGGCCGGCACGAGCTGGGTCTAAGCCAGCAGTGCACCCTGGCTGCATGGACAGCCAGCTACACCCTCGGCTGTGTCAATGGCCAGGACACCGAGGGGAAGGTTTATCCTTCTCTTCGCAGCATGGCTTAGAGCACATCTCAAATACTGCACCCACTTTTGGCTTCCCAATACAAGAGCAACATTAACAAACTGGAGCAAGTTCAGTGGTGGACCCCAAGATGCCCAAGGTCTTGCCTTGTGCAGGAAACTGAGAGTCCAGGGCTTGTTCAGCCTGGAGAAGAGATGGCTTTGGGGGAACCAGCAGTAGCCTGCCTGTACCTGCAAGGAGAGTATCAAGCAAGCTCTTCAAAGCAGAGTGTGAGAGGACACGTGCAATGAGCATAATCTGAAACAAGAGATGTTCAGGATGAAAAAAGGAAAAAGAACTGGACAAAGGACCAAAAAAATTTTTTTCACTCTGAAGACAGTCAAGCACTGAAACAGGTTGCCCAGAGAGGCTATACTGTCTCTCTCAATACTTCAAGAATTTCAGGACCACACTGAATAAAGCCTTGTACAATTTGGTCTGATCTCACAGATGACCCTGCTTGTAACAGAAGATGTAAATACAGATCTCCTGAGATCCTCCCAGCCTGAATTATCCTATGATCCTGTGTTGTATTAAAGAGCAAATGTAGTCTGTTCTCCTAAGTCTGATGGTACAAATCTGTTCTGCAGCCTGAGGGTACCAGTACTGTGGCCAATGTTGTGTCAGGAGGCAGAGAAAGAAACCATGAGAACACACTGCCTGCATTGTAGCACGTGCTCAACACCTGCCTTTGCTTTTAGTCCCTCCTACAATCCCACATGCAGGATTTAGAGCATTTTTCAATTTTATGTATGAAAATCATTAAAGAAAATTATTTTGTAATCTGCTAGCAAGCCCTGTTAATTCCATGTGTAAGAGTAAGATCCAGCTACTTGGAACTTGGGGTATACATATTGGTATTTGTTTCAAGAAGAGTAATTTAAGTCAGAACTGCTTATTTCTAAGACATCTTCCCCTCAAGATCAGAAGGCACAAAGAAGATTAATCAAATTCAGTGATACAGCTCTCCCTTTTTTTCCTAAAATCAGCAGTAACTATGTTAGTCTAAGAATCAAAATGGGACTTGTGGGATATGAAACATTAACTATCATACAACATGAGGGCTGCTATTACTCTTACTTGAATATAAAAAATTGAGCAAATGATCATTTTCCAGACTCATTCAGAAGCTCAGTTAAGTAACTGGGTTTTCCCATCCACTGTCAGCTGGTACTGAATCAGACTTAATGTGTCGTAGTGGAAGTAAGGCTGGTAGGTTTGAGTCGTATTTCAGACATGACAATAGATCAGCTTGTATTAGAGAAGTAGTGGACAGAGATGTAAAGAAGGTGAATTCCCAGGCATATAAAGTGCAAACAGGTAATGAAAGAGTGTAACAATGAAGGATTGTGAGAGAGTAAAAGGAAACCAAAGTTGCTGGAGGAGTGAGTGAATGTCATACCAGAGATAGTCGGAACCTAACGTGGATGAATGTCTGGAAACAGCAATGTAAGATGGAAAAGCTGTGATCACAAGGTAGCAGGACAAGATCTTTTCCAAAAACTTGAGTCCAAAACTGGAAACTAAGTAAGAATTTAGGTGGCTAACCAGGAAGACTAAGCACTTCAGTATTTAGAAATAGTGGTGGATCAATAGTGTCACCTTTGAAATGAGGTTTGCAAAACATTATTTCAGCAAGAGGTATATTTGCAAATAGAAGTAACAAAACTTTTGATGTAACACACTCAGCAGAAAGCCATATACAGCGTGCAGTAAGTTTTACTAGTTTCATGCAGTCCAAAACATGACTGACTCGCAATGGTGGTATGCGATGTAATGATTATGAGGTATTAGTCTCACCTACTTTTCCATAACCCAAGAACATCACACGACAATTAATAGAGTGATAAAATCTCTGTAGCTGGGATAGCAATTTGTTTTCTCTTAGTTCTTTCTGACTTATCCTGTATTCAAACATAAGACTTTTTTATTATAAAAACAAGAGAAGTGAAAAAAGAAATTATCTGAATGCATCAGCAAGTGAAATATATGCTTTATTTCTGCATCTGACTATTAAAAGAGGCTTACTCTTAAATGAACTTGCTTTGTCCTTTAGGTCCTCCTCATTATCAGTAGTCATGGTGTATTAACAATGAACACAAAGATATTACAAAATAGTACAACTGAGAGAGCAAAACCCTAACAAGTAATATTCTCTTGCTTTGGAGTGTGTTCTTGCCAGACCTGTTTTAATATTTTTTTAAAAGGAATTTTGGCTTGGGAAGTGGGACCTACATGCATGATTTGAAGTCTGCAAACCATGGCTAGGAATGAGAAGAGTAGATTCAGTCTGTTTAGTGAACTTAAGTCTACAGAACTTTATCACTGTCCTGTGATATATAAATGAACTCCAGTGTAACAGGACTTGCAAACTAAATTGCAAGAAGAGTTATTGGATATATTTTGCTTAGTGTCAGAATATGCACTGATCATTTTCTGATGTTGTTCCTGACCCTGTTTTTGTTATGTTTTCTTCAGTTTTTTAGCAGTGGAATGAGGTTGAGCAAGGAAAAGATGAACAGAAAATCAGTTTCACCTGAAATCATCAAAAAGCAGTCACTCAGCTTGTCAATACATTGGCTTCAGGTACCCCAAAGGGGAACAAGAAGGGAATGAATGCTGCAGAGCTCCTGTACTTTATCGCTTAGCTTCATTTAAAGAATTTACTTATCACTCACGTAAATGTGATATTAAAAGAAAAATGTTTTCTCCTGGGCATAAAGCCTTAAGGTATCTTACTGGCAAGAAAAACTAGAACTAAGCTTATATTTTTGAAAGAAAAATGGCAAGTATTTGGGAAAAAAAAAAAAAGGAAAGACCTTGTGGACATCACTGGAAGGCATGACACTCTATCTAGTTCATGTTAAGGCTAATACAGTAGGTATTGATAGATCCAGTGCATAAAAAGGTATAATTGATGAACAGATTTCCTTGTACAAATATTGTAAGGGGGAAGATGACAGTTCATCCCATCTGGATGGGTGCAGTGTTCCCCAAAAGTACTCCTCTTTAAGTTGCTTATGTCCCTTAGCTGTCCCTGCTTTTTTCTATGTGGCAAAGTTGGTTTTGTCCCTAATACCGAAGGCTGAACTGCCTTGTTCACCAGGAAGGAAAAGTAGCTCACAGTTCTGACTGAGATGGATGGCCTACAGTATCGTCTGTGCAGAAAGTGGCTTCAGGCCAGGATTTGAGCTTTCAGTTGCCCACAGGTTCTTCAGTGAAGTGATCTGTCAGTGTTTGTGACCCAGAGTGATCTAAGTGCATTAGCAAGGTCGTTGGGATTGAGCTCATCTTATTCCTGTGCTCCTCACATCCTCTTACACCAATTTGTTTCCAGATGCAGAGACAGAAGCACAGGGATGCTCAGCCAGGTAAATGTGGAGTTGTTGTCTTAAGGCTAAAGCCATTTTAGATGGGAGGGAGTACTTATCTACGTCCTTATTCGCATGTTGATTTACATGAGCAGTTTCTTTAAATACAGACAGAAATAATGTAAACTTGACAGCAACTAAGTATGTAATTTTGAAGGCCATCAAATGAAAGGACAATTTATACCGAATAAGTGTTTTCATAGAAAATATGTTTACTTGTCTAGAAGTGTTGCGGGTGCCAAAAACTCATTTTTAAAAGACAAATGGCTTTGCAGGAAAGCGGAAGGACTGTGCAGGCCATGCACTTCCCTTAAGCTATTACAATGATTGACTCAAATGGCTTGTTAGTTTAAGAGACTTCTAGCAGGAACTGGAGCATGCTGTATATTGTTTATGTTTTAAGAAAACATGGACTATGTTGATTTACAGCTCTCTAGGTTTCTTCTTTAAGCAATAATACAGACTACAGATGAATTCCACAGAAGGAAAAGAAAAAGAAAAGAAACATAAAATAAAAGAACCCAGACAAAATTCATAATTCTAGAGTTAGAGAACATTATACTCAGGCAAGTAGCAGCATTCACTTTCCTAGTTTCACCATCTGCTTTTCAATTTCACTCCCTATGTGCAAAGCTAAAAGTTTTAGAAGGGCAGAGGGTCACCATTACTTCAAATAATTGGTATTTTAAATATGTCAGAAATACCATAAGGGCTGGCAGGAAGCCATTAGCTACAGAGAAGGAAGCAAAATTTGTCTTCTCAGATTTATAATGAAAAGTCTATGCATTACACTAAATCCCTGCAAAGGAAGAATCTTTAGAGATCAATTCAGTTCCTCAGAGTTTCACATTTTCATCAGACGTTCCCCTGCCTTGTGTATTTTAAATAGCTGCTTGTGCAAAAGAATTCATAACCTAGAGGAACAGAGCTCACACTGCATGAACTCTGGTTTCATGCTTCTGAGAACAAATATGAACTTAAATCCCTGCTTTCAAATGGCAATTGCATTGGGTTTTCTTTTTTTTTCCTTAAATTGTGTTAATCTTGTCATTCTCCCAGTTAGTAGTACGAAAATTTCTTTAGGTTCATGAGCAGAAAGGCTTCAATTTTGTCTCATTGTTAAGATACAATCTTAAAACCTTTAGCGACTGTATCAGAGTGCAACTAAGCCTCTGAAGCTGAATACACCACACCAAGATGCTTTTCCACAAAGAGCTTAACATTTAAAGGGAAATCAAGCTAAGCCTTTCAAAGTGCAGTGCAGCTCAAGAGAGTCCAGTTAAGGAGAGACATACACAAGCAACCCAACTGCAGGTCTTGGTTAACAAACATATTTCTTCCCATAGGCACTTCTGAGTGACATCTAGTATTGCTTGACTGAAGGAAATAGGAACTCCTGCACCCATTTAGTCTGAAGTGAAAATTCAGCACACATGAATGAGACTCATACCCCCTCCACCAAGTTGCAACTCAACACCTATTTTGTTTTACTCTGAGGAGATCCCATCAAGTCCAGTTGAAGGAAGGGGGAGAATTTAGCAGCAAGAACTTTTTAAAATTCAGCATGACTTCTAGTCATTTTTCATTGACTGCTTCTTTCATGAAAATGGTACTTATTAGGTAAAATTTCATTTACCCCACACAATCAATTTGAACTAATAATGCTTGGACAGTTCTTAGAAATGTGATATTAGTGTTGGCAGAATTTTCTCTATTGTCTGCCATGTTCTCTAAAATTATGCCAAGCCACAAGCTAGGTCATCACTGCTTATATAGAGTCAAGTAAAGCTAGCTAGCAATAGTATGCTTTTGGCAATTTTGGAGTTGCTATTTTAAAGATCCTTTGCCTGGAGCTATCTAGTCTCAAGGGTTACAAAAGGAATCCTAGACTTTCCAATATAGCATCCCAGACAAGGATGTATCCTGACTTTTCAGTAATTGAAAATAGCCATAGGATTAGACCACCATTTGATACTGTGTTTGGATAAGGCCTTAAATTTAGATGTTATTCATATCAGATGTTTATTTTAAAGTGAGGCATATTTAGGGGTTTAGTAGCTCAAGCCAGATTCCACATCAACTTTCTCCGCGCTATACATAGCCACCATCTGGCACAACTGCACCAGCACAACCCCCAGGGTTACAAAGGGCAGCTCTCTGTGACACCAGCAGAGCTTAGCACCGTTCCAAGCAGGTGCAACTTCAACTGGAGCTGCAGCTCAGCCTCTGCAGGACTAACACTAGAGCAGATCAGAGGTTGCCAGTATCTGATGTGTGACATTGAGGCTTGCATCAGATGAAGCTCAGATATTTGTTCTCTGTTCACCTGCATTTGTTTAATTATGGACTGAAAAGCTTCAAATGGGCTACCACCTTATTTAAATGAGCCTGCTGGGCCTTTTTTCTAACATCACAGTGCTGAGCCAGCTTACTCGTGAGCCAGGGCTTGCCCATCATGTCTCTAGAGAAACAGCCTGGTGTGTATGAGAACTGTGTTACAAGAATCCAGATAAGGAGAACAAACGTCAGGTAGATGAAAATATTTCCTGGTCAGCAACTTAATCGGTATTCATTTTTTTCATTGCTGACATCTCAGATTGATTCAGAGTGTATTGGCTGAACCCTTTAGGTGCGGTTGTTGGTACTTCAAAAGCTCAGACCTTCAGCTCTTAGTATCTTTAGACCGCTCTTGAATATATCCAGCTGCAGCTCTGACATGATACCAAATACCTTATGTAACCATTAAAGATTAACTGTATATGCAAAATGCACAGCAGTCTGTGCAAATATGCTTAACTATCATTCTATGTCTTTGCAGAAGCCATGATGAACTGCCCATAAATAAAGCACACATGAACTGTTTCTATTTCACACAGGGCAGCAAGTTCTAGCCAAACCCCACAGAACAGCAACTTAATTGGGCTATTAGGTAGTCACCCCACATGACCATATTTGCCACATTTTCGTTCTCTGTTTGCAAGGATAACTAATTAGAAGCATCTCATCCAAACATATTAGGAAAGAGCTGAACACGACACCTGCTGTGCATAGTTTGTGTGCTGCATACACAAACAGTGCAGAATTGCACACTGGAGAAAGTCAACGTGTGGCTAATGAGTGACTCTGCCGCTGCGAGGCAACAAAGCTTTTGGCATTTCACATATACTGAGGAAAGTGAAGGTTAACAGCTTTGAAATTATCTATTTTTTGCTAAAAGCCAAAACAGTAGCTTTCTTTTTGATTTGTGTTCTGCTCTGCATTGTGATATAAAACTGTAACAAAGGAATTAGAGGGATAATCCTCTGTGATATCCTTAGAGAAATACTTCTAAGGGGCCAGGCTTCTGCCAGGGCAGAAAATGGTGCAAGAGCTCTGCAGGGTTATACCAAAGGTATGGCCAGCCTAACAGCTAATATCTGGAAAAGAGTGCAGCAGCGCACTCATGTTTCAATACATTCCCAGAATATTTTTCCATCCTTTAGCAGTTTGTTGGCTTCCAGAGGCAGGTGTTGCAGGCTTTGTACATGATGACCTTCGATGGATACTCTTCTGTGAATGCTTGGCTGCTTTTTGAATGTGTGTACACCAGCGGTGTCCACACCACCCCTTGGCAAGGGATTTCTTGCCACCATTTAGCTTTACATTGGAGGAGGAGATACTTCGTTTTCCTTTTATTTGAAGCTTCTCTCCTTCTAATCTGGCATGCAGACCAATTCTTCTCTTGGGAGAGCAGTGGAACTGCCAATACAACCTCACCATCTCCAGGGCACTCACGATTTTTAGGACTCAGTCTCTCTCCAGTTATCCCTTTTCCAAACTGACGAGTCCTGGTCTTAGTGGGGAAGGTCTTCCACACCTTGATAGCTTTCTTTAGACCTCTTATAGTTTTGTTTCATCCTTTTTGAGTTGAAGGAGCAGAAGAGCACACTATATCTATAAGGGGGGTGTGCCATGCAAGTATTCAGGGACACACTGATAGTCTGTCTTCTACATCTTTGCTAGTAATTCCCAATGTCATCCTTGCTTTCTGATCACTACTAATGCATCCACACATTAATAAGTAAATTCTTATTTGTGAGTTATAATAGTTTGTTCAGAATCCATCAGCTAGTATTTAAATTGAGAGTGTGTATCTCATGAACACCACTTAATACTGAACTACAATTGAATTTCACCCCTCATTTGAAATTCCAGTCACTCAGTCCGATAAGGGCTACATGCAATTCATTCTTCCTATCCTCTAAAAACTGACACAGTTGGAGGATTTTCTCCCCTTGCTGCTTGTGCCCTGCCAATTTCTTTACGACTGTGCTGAACAGCCTATCTCATCACATCAGCCTTACCACATTTCACCATAATGTGCTGCTGATGTCCCTCTCCATAACTAAAGCCAACCTTTTTATCCTGTCCTTTATATTAACTACTTAATTATCTATGGAGTTATCTTCCCTTGCATGTAAGAGCCGCCTCCTTTCCTTAAGAGCTTTCTGGAAATCCAGGAAGACTAAATCAGACTGCACCTTCAAAAGTTACAAGAGATTTCTGAGACGTGACTTCCTTTACAAAAACATTGATCCTCTGAAGTATGTCATTTATCCATGTGTTGGTTATATAAAGTAGCTCTGAAGCAACATCCAACTCACTGATCCAGTTTCCTGAACCTCCCCTGGAATTTCTTTTTGCGAAAGCATCGAGGAAGTTTACCCAGATGATTTTAAGACATTAGGAAGAACCTTCATGCTAGCCTAAATATGAAGATATTTATAGGTTTCTTGCTAAAATCCTCTACAGATTGTATCAGGAAAATCATACACTAGCATGCCAAGTCTTCTGCCTTGTGCTTCATTAACTCAGAGCAGTAGTATAAGCAGAAGGGGAGAACTAAGAAAAAGCTGATGGAAAGGGGATAAAAGACTCTTAGAGTCCAATCTCAGGTTCAAGGGGGCCTTTTATCTATAGCAGTGATTGCAGACACACATATAATGTGTGTATTCCTCCAGAATCACTATTTTCAAAAAGAGTATATAAGCTGGAGATGATAACTCCTATGTTATCTCACTTTCTCACAGTGAGAAAAAAAATCATTTATGCTTGAGCCACATGGGTATCCTGTGATGCCCAAGAGGGGATGCAAGGCACCAGAAAGTAGTAACTGAGTGATAAAGCAGATAAGTTTCATGTCATATTGCAAGTTTAATATTAGAAAACATTAGAACATGTTTTCAGAGATCACAAGATCCCACCACTCCTGATCAAGTGGTATTTCAGATGCTTCAGTACGCTGTGAATTGGGTTTTGTAAACATTTGCAAAAATGCTGACCAAACACTATGAGGTCTTTTCTGGGCACTCTGTTTTGAGAACAGAATTGTTGTGTGTCTACACTTTTCTTAGAGCACAGCAATTTGGAGATTCTTCTTATTACTTAAATATTTCAATTAGGGTGTTAATTGTTGTGACTGACAACAACTGGAAATACTGCAACATAAAATGACACTTCATGTTATCTCAGACTCAGTGCAAACCCATAAAGTGTGATTACAATTCAAATAGAGAGCCATACGTGGTGAAATTTGCATTTGTCAGAATACTGCTGCAAAAGATGAATGTCCAGTGACTTCAGTGCTGCGGGGGTAGTTGATCGACGGGGTGTAACTACATAAACTGTGGTGTGTAACTAATGTATAACTAACTTTCACCTTTCAGTAGGGATTACAGTGGGCAATGGGAGCTTTAATATTGGCAAGGTCTTTGCTGTATTCCTCTGATACATTGGAACAATGAATATCTGCTATGGTTGTTCTGGGAATTAATATGGTTAGGGACAAACTGTGAAATGTAAAAAAATTCCAGGCAAGCTAAATGTATCACCCCACCATAACTGTTACCCACTGGCTTCTTAAGCTCCTGACTGGAAAAAACCTGTCCATATTCACCTTGCAAATTACACTGAAAATGTCAGTAACAAGAAGAAAAATAATTCCTCAATAACGGTGATTTTCTAAAACAGGTTCAAAATCTGCCTGAAAAATCTGAAAGCATCTATGAAGTTACTACCAAAGAGGACTGGATGATGCACACACAGGGTTTAAACTGCATGTATGCAAAAGCTTCTCTTACTTTGTGTGTGGGCACAGTTCAACTAATTCTGATAAAGCACCTCTTTGGACAAGCAAATGGAAAACAAATCCATCCAATTCCATTAAGTAAAAAGACACGTCTTCCTTCTCAGTGACTCTCCGAGCCACAAAATGCTGGAGGCTGGGAGAGCATTTAGAAGATGTGTCATTATATAATGGTCCCACTCTTGTATTTCCCCTGTGTCTGCTGCGGGTTATTGGTTTTCCCATACACACAGGAAAGAGTCTCCCTAAAATACCAAAGGAGGGTAGAGAAACACCAAAAGGGAGAGGTAGAGGCAGCAAGCTCAGGAAAAAAGCACAAGTGAACCCGCAGATGAGTGTTAAAAGGATGGAGTAAAGAATTAAAGAATCTAAAATGCAAAATAGACAGAGGAGGTACTTAGCTGGGTTCTCCAGCAGTGCCCATTGCTCCACAAAATGTATGAGGAAGTAGTGGAGTCTGCTCAGAGACACAACAGAGCAAGGGAACAGAAATAGGATATACAGTTGCTGAGGTCTCCCCTAGTCACGCTGCTTTTTATGGCTGCAGTGGATGGTCAGTTCAATCTGGACAAGGGGAGCACGAATAAGGATTTCAGGTGCCAAAATCGAGGGGGACAAGTGCAGCCAGAACCTCAGCAACAAGGTTTGGATTCAAAGGAAAGACTACAGCCTGAGGCACTCGATACACTCAATATACTCCCCTTTCCCATTCATTGGAAGCACAGCCATGCCCATCACTCTACAGTTGAGTTTTCAGCTCCTCTGATCTGTAGGAAACCCTACATCAAACTTAGGTCATTATTCTAGCACCCCAAATCACAAACCTGATAAGGAGAAAGCTTTGGGTTATAACCTTGAAAAAAATTGTCCAAGCTAATGTTCTTTACTATCTAGTGAAGTTTCCAATCACAGAAAAAAGAAGGAAGCTGTTCTGAAAGCTTGGTTACAGCACATTGAGAAATGTAGAGTGTATATTACTGGTGTGTAAGATGTGACATTTGGGATATTTGTGTCAGCTGTGAAGCTATCTTAAGGTTTCTGTGGCTAGGCACCCAGTTAAAATCATTTAAATTAAAATTCTTCCTGTAATGGTACTCCTGTGTCTCTCAGGAATGGTGACAGTTGTTTCATTACTATTTTTAGGGCACATCTGGATATCTTGATCAAAAAAATTGAAATGATAAGTACTATTTTATTGCAATTCTTTGTTATTGAACGTGACTATAACACCACAAGATCTAAATACTTTTTACTATACTAGAGAGTTTTCTCTTTCTTATTTGAAAGTGGCAATACTACCATAATTTATTTTTAGAAACAAGACTGTATTTGTTTAATTTTTGTCTGTTTAGCCTCCTTTGTTCTGACAATGTTGTCTCCACAATTCTTCCCCTTTTTGGTAAGTATGTGTCTGCATTTACATGGCAACACTGTGAGAAACAATAAAAAGTTGCATCTTGGGAACTGCCATATGGATGATAACTTAGCTGTGCCTTTGGATGCAAATGATAGAATTAACTGCTTCTTCAGCATATGGCTGAGAAATGCTTTCAGATTGTTGATGGCTGAAGCTCAGTCTTAAATTAGACCACTACATTTTCATTTAACATAACCTTTCTGATAGGCTGGAAAGAACAGCTAAAATAATATTGCCTCTCCAACATTACCAAAGGTGTCATTGTCAGGAAATTACATAAAATTGAGACAAATTCAAATTAAAACTGAGTCTGAGTAGCTGCAAACATTGCAAGTGTTGACCATTCAGAATCCAAATTTGGCATCATCTGTTACGTTTGACCTGGAATGTATGAGTTGGGATAAATACATTGGAGAACCACATCAATTGAAAAATCACCTCTCATAATTCTCCTTTTTTCCCAATCAAGACCTAGTGCCCATTCCCTCTGCCTTCAAGTGTGCGTGTTACTGCAGCTGTGGCGTGTTGCTCACTTGGAAGCCTGGTCCCCGCGGTCCCTATATCCAGGGTGCCGAGGAGCAGATGTGTGAGATGGGAGCTGTACAGGCATTAGACCATATGATCATTCTCAGCCAGTGGCTCGTATGAGCTCACTTTCCTTCTCTGCATGAATAAAGAGCGCTTTGTTTGTGCTGCAGAATCAAAGGCTACATGCAGGCAGTTCCCATGGTGTAGTGGGACTGCAGAATCTTGGCAGGAGAAGAAGCCAGTGCCAAATACACTGTGTGGCTCCAACCAGCCTGCGCCCTGGTCTGCATCCCACAACCACCCACTATTGCCGACCAGGAAAAGTAGTGAGAATTTTCTTTCAAAGCAGAAGACCATGGAAAGGAGCCCAAATTTACCTGTCTGCTCTGTGGGGACCTAATCAGCAGGAAAAAACCCTAACTGGAAAGGAGCCCAACATCCCAAGACAGCCAGCCTTCCTCCTCCAGGCTCTGCCATCCCACCGCTCTCCTCTGCCAGCCACATTGTCCTGCCTTCACATCTATCTTTTGTCTCCTAGGGTCACCTCCATTTCTCTTCTCTAAGGCAGGGAATTAAAATCTCTCTTTCTGGCCAGTGTCTGACACGTGCTGCTGTTGCCAAGAGAGAGAAGCCCTTTTCAAACACTGCTCCTTCTTTTCTCTGTGCAAACACAGCATTTAATTGATTTTGCAAACAGTTCAGTCTGCTTTTCCAAGGGTTATAGCAAACTGTAAAGTTTGCACTTTGCACTAAAACTTAGGGAGGAAAAAACTAAAAGATTGATCATTCTCAGGCCTTGAAGAGTTTCCACACTGGATGGCAAGAGCTGCCTGTGCTGACAAGAGCAAGCACTGCCAACTGTGTGTGTTGAAAGATGAGGAGCTGTCCCACGCCAAAGAGCAGGGAGCACTTCTCTTCCCAAGGATGTACTTGTATGTCAGTAAGTAGCAGCTTCTGTTAAAAGAAAACATATTACCAAAGTACATGATCCTGGCTGGGAGTAGGGACTGTTACCAATCATCCCTAAGTGCAAAAACATTGCAAAGTGTTTGATATGAGCTGCCACATGCGGGTAGGACAAGACTGTACAGTCTGAAATCATGGGCCCACATTTAATGCAGAAGCTTGGGAGTTTTTAGGCTAATGAAATTTTTATAGCAATCCCTTGACAGAGGCTTTGGAGTCTGACTTTCTAAAGATGGAGACACTGTCAGTCATTTTTCAATTCAGAAATTAAAGGCAGGGTACATATTAGTTTGAGAGCAGCTTGGATAGCCTAACCCAAACCCCTAGTTCATTTTTCTGCTTCTCAGCTCCAAATACAATAGTATTTCACTGCTGACTTCCACTTGGCTGCAGGATGATTCCCACCCAGATTTGAATCCTCTGAGAACAAGTACCTAGTACTTGTCTTTAAATGAGAAATCGATAAAAAACTTTTGTTGCACAGAGTTTGCACGGACTGTCTTAATCAAGTAAATTCAAAGTTTATAAACCTTGAGAGGAATTAGAGAATCTTTTATACATATATTTTATTCCTTTTAGCTAATGTCTTAATACTTCAGGTTGCAGATAGGTATTTCAGTTTTTCTTCTGGATTATTTCATTAAAACTGAGTGAACACAGAAGGACAGCTGATAGCAAGTTTTCAGTACTAGAAGGCACTGAAGAAATGACATAAACTGCTTCCCTTAGATAAAAGCTTTGACATATGGCTGAAGTTTAAAGACATAAGAGGCATTAGTGTTTACATTATTTTCTTTTCTTTCTATATTTGTCCCTGGTTGGAAATATTAACTGATGATACATTGAAGTGAAAACAAGCTTGGTTTACAGAAGACCTGTCCTTGCCCCTCATAACACGTCTTCTCCTTCATACACATCTGGTATATTTACAAAGTAGATAGTTTTAACAACAAGGCAAACCTTTGTCCAGAAGGTTTATAGCGGTGCCGGGTTCCCCATCTTTTCCTCTTTGATTTGAATCTGTATTTCTCGGTGCATTAGAGACAACAGGATACTGCATCATTACCTTCCCTGAAGGCAGCTTCCTTTTTTTTTTGGAAGCAGCCATGATTGCTACATCTCAGTTAACTGCTGCAACCAGCTCCTAATTGCCTTTCTTTAATAATAAATATAATATACAATGTCTTTTTAACTTTTAAAGTTGACATAGCCAGTGGACTTAACACCACACTATCTGTGTGAGGTTACAAAAATATGGTTAAGGAAATTTGGATTTGTAAATCTCAGGCTTTTTTTTTGTTTGTTTAAACTAGCAATGTACCATGCCTATTTTATGAATGGCAAAAAACGGAAATTAACATTGACGTCACCAGTGTGTTGCTCTTTCCAGCATGGTGCACATCCTGTTCCTGGCTTTTGGAGGTCCCATCACAAATGCTCCTGTACTGCATCAGTGATAGATCCCTACTTCCTCCAAACTTTATATCTTCACATATCTTTATATGTGAAAAAGAAAAGACACATTATATAGCATTTTCTTTGAATATATGTATAGGCAACCATTTCTTGGCAAATATTTCTAATAGGACCATAATTATAATCCCCAAAGGTTAACCTCAAAATCAATTATTAATTATATAAAGCTCAAAATATAAAAATATTAATTTTTTTAATTTAATTCTACTCCAGTATATTGTACCATGGTAACACAACCTATTTTATAGTGCCTTCCTACTGGGGATGCAATAATTAATATTCAACTTGCCATTTTTTAAAGCTGACAATTCCATGATAGTCAGTGTGTGAGAATTACTAGAAACTAATTAAAATTACATCAGATTGCCTACTGTAGATGTATTCACTGTTTACTTGAAGAAGTACAAGTTTGATGACATGTCTGTGGCTGAAACCTCAGTGGCAACTCTTAGGACATGCAGTGACTAAATAAGCATTTGAGATGGGCACAAGTCCCTGCTAATGTACACGTGGGTTTGGTTGGGTGGGCCAGACCTGGTTTGCAGAAATGTTTGTGCTACAACTGCAAAGTCTTAAAATTGGGCACTCTGCTATTCATGTTTGAAACCGGGGATGAATAACATATTTCCTGTGCCCAAACAGGGTTAAAACCTGTAGGGTGAGTGAGTCTAGGTCAGTTTATAAAAGTACAGAGAAAGAGTCAAAGCTACAATTTCCCCTCCCCTCCACTACTTGGCACAGCTGAGCACTAATACTTCCGTCACAGCTCATATGGCACCTTTGCAGAGGATTTTCCTCTTCCATTCCTAAATCCCAGAGATCAGGAGTAGCACCACCAAGAACCTCCTCCTGCAGGAAGAGAATTGGTGAAGAATTACTATTGAGCATGGCTGAAGAGCAGCATATAATATACAGCTTAGCAAGTGGGGTAGTCACGCAAAAGCTTAAAAGAAGAGCTTGGCTTTACTGGGGTGCCCAGAGGCAGCAGTTTTACGGAATGTGTATTTGGAGGTTGCTGGTTGTCACTGTTGCTCTCTGCCCAGTAAGGCTGTGTTCATGTCCAGATCTCACATACCTTCCCAAGGGGCCAGCTGGCTGTGACCTGGCAACTGAGTAGCACAAGGAATGTCCTTTTTTTCCTCTGGGGTGTAAGCAAAGAACATCTAATTTAATTTTGTTTGATTGCTTTTTAGTTTATAGTTCTACACGGAATCACACAACCATAGAATATGCTGAGTTGGAAGGTACCCTCAGGATCCCTGAGTCCAACTCTTGACCCTGGGCTGGGCAACCCAAGAATCACAGCATGTGCCTGAAAGTGTTGTCCAAACACATCTTGGACTCACACAGGCTTGATGCTGTGAACACTTCCCTGGTGAGTCTGTTCCTCTGGATGAAAAGTCTTTTTCTGATATCCATACTAAACTTCCCCTACTCAGCTTCATGCTTTTTCCCTGAGTCCTGTCACTGGTCACAAAAGAGAAGAGACTAGTGTATGCCCCTCTGCTTCCCCTCACGAGGAAGTTGTAGACTGCAGTGAGGTCTCCCCTCAGTTTCCTCTTCCCTGGGCTGAACAGACCCAGTGACCTCAGCTGCTCCTCACACACCTTCCCCTCCAGATTCTTCACCATCTTCGTTGCCCTCCTTTGGATGCTCTCTAATATCTTAATGTTTTTTTTTATATTGTGGCACCCAAACTGCCCCCAGCACTCGAGGAGAGGCTGCCCCAGTGCAGAGCAGAGCAGGACAATCCCCTCTCTTGCCCGGCTGGCGATGCTGTGCCTGATGCCCCCCAGGACAGGGTTGGCCCTCCTGGCTGCCAGGGCACTGCTGACTCATGTTCAGCCACAGACCAGGACCCCCAGGTCCCTTTTCCACAGTGCTGCTTTCCAGCAGCATTCCCCAGTCTATACACTCAATGAGGCTTGCCCCATCCCAGCTGCAGAATCCATCACTTTTCCCCTCTTTAACTTCACATGGTTGATGATTGCCCATCTCTCTAATTTGTCAAGGTCTCTCTGTAGGGCCTTTCTGCCCTTGAGGGAGTCAACAGCTCCTCCCAATTTAGTGTCATCGGCAAACTTACTTAGTGTTCTTTCAAGTCCTGTTTCTAAGTTGTTGAAAAAGTATAAGAGAGCTGGGCCAAGAACAGAGCCCTGTGGAGCCCCACTAGAGAATGGATGCCAGCTGATGTCACCCCATTCACTATTAGCCTTTGTGCCTGATCCATGATCCAGTTGCTTACCCATCACATGATGTGGTGTTTATCCAGCTGTGTGCTGGACATTTGGTCCAGAAGGATCCTGTGAGAGACAGTATCAACCGCTTTGCTGAAATCCAAAAAGATTACATCTACTGGCTTCCCCTGATCAGCCAGGTGCTTTACTCAGTTGTAGAAGGAAATTTTCTCCCTACAGTGGCCTCCATATTATTAGTCATCAGTAATCCACTTTTCTGCAGCTATAGCACACAGATAATTGAGGGAAAACAGCCCCAAGAGATGCAAATATCTAACAAAGGTGACCAGGGAATTCTTAAAATTAAAACATTCCCTTTTCAAGTTGGTCAAAATGTTTTCTTCAATCTGAAATCACTCTTTTGGAAGAATTCTTGCAACTTCCAGATCTATCAAAGATGTTGCCCCTGAGCACCACAATGAAAAATCCACGGCTCAGAGCAAGATTAGGTAGCTGAAATGGAAGATACGCTGAACCACTGTGATAATAAACCAAAGTGTCTTGTCTTCCTTCTACCCCAGGAATTATTAATATCATAAATTAGGAATTCCTCTGAAATGATGAGGGAACTGATTAAACTGACAGTGAATTTGACAGTTTACCTGAACAGCCAGCATGCGAGCAGAATAGATGCAAAAATGGCCATAGATAGATCTAGTTTACGTTTTCTTACTTTGCTTCTATGTACTTATCTTTTGGTCTGGCTGCACCAGCATGCACATGAAATGAGTTCCTAGCCACTGAAATGGAAGCTAAGTGGAGTGCTAAGCACCTGTTTTCATCACTGCTCATCCACACAGAGGGGAGATGGATATTTTCCCAGAGAATGAAATAAAGCAATAAAGCAGAGCAAATCCCCAGAGCTCAGCATCACTTGCTGCATAATAAATAAGAGCATCATTACAGATGATCCTGTGTTCCAGGTGTAAAGACTCTGCATGACATTGTAGCTATAAGAAAACTGATTTTGGGTGCACCAAAATGAACAAAGTGAGATGGAGAAGGAGAAATGGAATTTTTCTCCTTTTTTGAACAAGTTCCCCATCTGCTTGCTTTGCTGCTTCCAGGTCAGGAGAGATTCCCTGCTCTTTTCCTGCCAATTTAGCTGCTGCAGGGAAGCCTGCAGTGTTGTCCTGTTGCCTGTCTCTCCCATGTGTGTTGCTCCAGAGAATGAGGGGCCACAGGAGAGCAGGAGGCCAATAACAGTTCCTATGGCATAAGTTCTCCAAGCAATCCCTACCTCACCAAAAAGCAATTTTAGTCACTTTGTACCATTTATCCATCATCCACAGCACAAGGAATGTATCATAATTTTCTTGATGAGCACGACTGGCACTAAGGCAGGTGAGCAGGCTTTACTGAAGACCTTGGGGTAAGCTCAGTTGGTTAGACCACGGTGCTGATAATGCCGAGGTTGTGGGTTTGAACCCCATTCATTTAAGGGTTGGACTTGATGATCTTTATGGGTACCTTCCAACTCAGAATATTCTGTGATTCTGTGACATCAGAGTAGGTGGGACTTAATTTATCTTAATACAGACTGTGAAAATATCTACTGACCATAAATGCAACAGTGGAGATAAAAGGATATATAAACTGTTTAGTCTGAGAAAACGCGTGAGCTGGGGACTTCCAAGGTCTCTGAGGATGCAACTGTCAGGAAAAAATTGCTTAACAACTCGAGTTCAAAGGTAGAGTAACTTCTGCTTAACAGGATGACTCCTTACTGAGCCTCAGGGGAGGCACGGCTGCCTCCCTTTTTACATCCCTGGGAGATGAGATGTTACACACCGGAGTGCTGTGCAGAGCAGCTGCACAGAGCTAAAGGCTGATGGACTTGTTCACGTGGAATGGAAAGGTGATGTTGAAATCAAGTTCAATTTTTTAAAAAAGTTGAAAAGTAATGAAGTATTGTGTTGGCCCTCATAATCAGGGTGGCTCAGGTGTTAGACTTAAAGTTCAGGGAGCAGCATAAGAATTCTGTTTTCCAGCCCACACTTAATGGTTAGAAAGAAGAGTAAAAAGGTGAGTTTCACTGGACATTTCTACATTGTGCTTGCCCTGTTACCTGGTGTTGTTCAGTGGAATAGGAGACATCTCATTTTCATCTGCTGTTCTGGTTGGAAGTGAGGTCATCCCACAACGTCTGATACCTTTATTAACACTTTGGGAATGTGTGCTCCAGCCGTAACATTCCTCCAAGAGAACATACAAGTTTCACAGGTATGAACAGAGCCAAACGAGGGAAGGACCACTTCTTAGTCATGCTTGTGTGGTAAGAAAGCCATTGGAGAAGTGTAGATAAGCACTATTCCTCTAGTTATCATACAAGTAAGTTGGGTTTGAGAGAGAATTCAACCTCATTCCAGTACATGGAAACTGGGGAGTTCAAGCAGGTCATAAATTGAACGTTTTGAGTACCTACAGTAGCTCTTGCAAGGGGAAGAAAGTAACCTATTTTTCAGTAGCATTTTGTGTTAAATAAATCCTAGTGTTTGTCCATCAGGTCCTTTGGGTAATTGGGTTGGGTAAGGAATAGCCAATGATCCTGAAGTGATTGTTAGCCTGAAATTTGCACTGGGAAAATATTGGGAAATGTTTGGAGACATACTGCCCAGAACTGAACAGCTTTAAGGTTACACCAGGAAAGCCAGCCTTCTAGTATATATTCATTCATGAAGATTAACATATAGAAACAGGTTCCAAAGCCTTTAATGAAAGAGATGAAAATATTTTACTCTTTACTTAATAGGTCTCAAACCCTCAGACTCATAAAAGATGTCCTTAGGCAGAATCAGGTCAGTGCTATGGCTCCAAAGGCACTACCAGCCCTGAATGTCCCTGCCCAGCCTCTCCTGTGGCTACAGCCACACTACCCATGGCTCAGGACCTCATCCTAACACTTCCTGAGGCACACAGACCTTGTTTGAGCCATGCCAGAGGAGGCCTGGTCTCCAGCCCTGCTTCATGGAAGGAAGACCTATGCTGCAGCCTCATGTCCTTCCCTGACTGTGTCTTTGTCCCTTTTTGCTCTCAAATGTACCCCCTGGATGGACCCTGAGTTGGCTCATCTGTTGCTTTGCTTGTGGTTGCCAATGGACCCTGGCACCAGCCTGGTGTGTTCAGACCCTGTGAGACACGCATAGAGCAGCCCCACTTTCACTGCTTCCCGCCATTCTTGGATCATGTTTTGAGATTAAACAGCTCTGGGTTTGTACAGAATGGCCCCTCAGCAATATAAAATAACGGTAAGAAGTACAAGTGAGCCTCACAGCACTAAGACCTTTTATTGCTAAACAGAAAATTGCCTACCTTTTCAAAGCACTGTGTTGTGTTCTTTCATAAACAAATTCATAATTTGAAGGTTTTTTCATAAGTCTTTCATTTTTAGTTACTTATTACTGACTATGGGATTTTCCCAGTAAATTTATGCACATGCAACCATAATGTCCAAAGGTTGTATATGTCACCCCGTGACAACAAAATCATTCTGGATTAAGCTGTCTCTGTTCAACCCATACTTGACACTTCCTACTGTCGCTGGACCTAGCAAATAGCTGAGGTGTTCGTGTGTGCAGCTCAGATGCATTGTTACATTTTTTCCTGTCTCTTGAAACTCAGCATTAAAATTCTCAGGTATGGCTTCTTAACAGAATAAATTGTTCCTATCGAGTTTGCAGGCAAAGATAAGGGACAGACATTAATGATTCAAAGGTTTCTGCTTTCAGAGTTTCAAAAGCCAGGTGTGTTGTCTCATATTTTCCAAAAGGTCAAAGGCATGTTTTTACTGCCAGTGAAAGATTTCATCTTTGGGTGTTATGACTGCACTTTACAGCAAGTGAGCAATAAAAATCTGACAGTCAATGCATGTTTAGAAAGTTTGTGTCAACTTGAATGGTTCTCCTGCAGATGATCATTTCAGCTGTATCTACGAATCATGTGGCCAAGGGAACTTTTTCTCCAAACTGTGAAACAGCTCAGGGAGAAGAGCAGCCTCAGGCTGACCTTTAGCAATGTTTTCCAAGGACTTCCACTACAAGAAAAGATATTCCAATATGTTTTCAGAGTAGCCCTAAGGAGACATAGATGGGCTTTTCTAGTAGGATTGGAGTATGGAGAACAAGAACCAGTGTTTGGTCTGCTGGTTTGTGTCCTACAAATTTATCTACCTCTAGCAGTCATCCAAAAGACAGCCAAGTAGCTAAAAATTGTTTCTTCTATGGAGACACAGAAGATTAGTTTTAAAAAAATAAAAATTGAATTATTTCCTGCAATCTGGAGCATTTTCTCCATAGCACTAAATTACTGCAAATTGATCATATGCTCAAATTTTTGAAAAAGGTAATGCAATTTAAAGATAAAATAATCTTTAATGTGGCATTACCATGATAGCCCATGCACCTAAGCATGTAACCTCAGCTCATAGCCGTGAATTTTGGATAATAATGTGGCAGAGAACACAAAAATCTCTGCAGCCGTGGTTGCAGCTGGGTATTAAAAAAACCCCAATAAATTCTCTGCTTAGCAAAAGCAGTGAAGAAAGTAAATCCCAACTGTAGGGTTGGGGTAGCTGTAGGATGCTGACAAACTGCGGGAGTCAAGATCATTAAAAGTTGATCTGTTGACTTTATCCAAGTCTAATTACGTTAGAAATCTTGAAAGATTTGGGTTTCTTGAAAGATTTTCAGTTATATGTGGTTTTTGGCTTGGGAGGAAATACCATGAGAACAGTCTTTTCATGGACATTCAAGTAGTAAACTTTGGTTGGAGCCAGCCACACAGAACGTGATGAGGTGTTTTCCAAAAGGGAATTGGAAATGTTTAAAAACTTCAAACGTTTTAGGCAGAAAAATAGTGATGAAATGTAAGCATCAGGGAAAATTCAAACTGGTTTGTATATTACCGACATAAGTTTCCTTTCCTCTTAAGGTGATGGCAAGGTTCCTGTTGTCTTTGCTGTGCTTTGAGTTGTATCTTTAGCATTAGCATAGTTCCAGTACAGCTGTTTATTATGAATACTTTCAGTGAAAATTTTGAGGAAAAATATATTCGGCCCCTGCTTTTCTTCTGTAACCCTTTTACATCTTCATCTCCTCCTCATGCTTACTTTCTCTAGAGATGTCTTGAGCATTTGATCACTCACTCATGAGCACAGCCATATCCTTAAAGTCATTACCATTACTTTCTCTGGGCTTAGCTGCACAACTCTGCCAGAAAATATCATGGATCTACATCTTAGCTTATAATGACAGTTTTTGAAGGGAACCAGTGATTTTTTGTAGGGTGGAGATGTGTTTGTGGCATGTCACGGTGAAGTTTCCCTGAGCTTTTAACAAGGCCTCAGATGGACTACCTTTTATACTATTATTCTTGTGAATTAAAAATCTGCTGCTTTATATACATGATGGGCAAAAAAAAAGTATTGCTTCCCAGATCTTACTGTTGATCAACAGTATGAAGCGACTAAACTAGGTCAACAGAAATAATGGTGCATGGAGGCTCTGTCTTTTGGATTGCAGTCCATTTGGCTGAGAGATCTGAGAATGCAAAACCATAGAACTTTAGGTACAGTTTGCAAATCGTCTTGCAAATAAAGTTATTTTCAGACAAACACTTCTTGTCTCTGTCACAACATACATACATGATAATGTCTGAAAAATATTATTTATTATTTTGGCTAAATGAGGATAACTGGACTTCAGAGTAGTTTGAAATTTTCTTGGAATAAATATCTAGCCAGAAAATATTGTAACCTATATCAATTCACTTTATTTTGAACCATGCTGTTGAACTAAGGACCACCATTTGCTTCTGTCAGATTACATATATCCACACACCAAACTCTGGTCTTCTTAATTTCCTTATCCACTAAGGAAAAGACCGTACTTTTAACAGCAACATGAGATATATTTCCATCCAACCTACTTAGTATAGAAAAAAAAAGCATAAAATGTCAATTACATCAAAACTGAAAAATTTTCAGTGGGAAAAATTTTTCTGGTTTAGAACAGTATTACAGAATATCAGCCATGATCAGTTGTTTAAAGCACTGGGGAGATGGTATGTATGCTTTCATAAGGCCAAATAGTTTTCAGCTCCTTCTGTTATCTACTGATACCAGATAATTTTAGATTTTGGTTTATTTTATGAAAATATTTTATGTTTCAAAGTGCTTGGGGGAGGGAGAGCTCTTTTTTTCTTTTTCTTTTGGCTCATCTTCAGGGGTCTTTCTGTAGTTGTGGAAATCAGATAAAGGTACGTAAATGAAACCAAAAGATTGTCAGCATGACAAGTCACAAAACATCATCCTGTGCTTTCTGTCATTCTGTTAGCTCAGGCCTACCATGACTGCTCAACTCAGTGATAATTTATTTCCTTACCTCCTGAAAGTGTGTCCTTTTTGATCCCCTGAGAGACTAAGCCACAGGTGATTACACTGTCTTCAGCCAACTGTGGTCCTATTCACCCTCCAAGTCTTTGAAATATTCCAATCAAATTTACCACAATCAAAACATCTACAATAATTACTGTAAGCTTCATAAAAAAGAGTGACTCAAGAGTTTCTACTTGAATAACTACTACAATTTCTTATTTATTATTTCCTTAGTAGGTATCGGGAACCCCAGAGCTGAGAGGACTAGGAGCTCTCGTGTAGAAAATCAGACTCCATTAGTGCTCACAGCCCCACTGATCCCTAAGGTGCTCTGCAACAGCTAGCAGTGGATTTCCTCCTCGATTTCTGGGTAATATATATCTCATTACTCCCATAAGGCAAGAAAACAAAGAAACAAGCAAGGAAGCCAGGGGGCAATACCCGTTCACTTCTTGAGTAAGATCAGAGCTAGCAAGGAACAAGAAATACAGCTGAGGGGAGTTTCTCGTCCTGTCCAGGAGAACTACAGTTGTCATCCTGTGCTCTATTAAATCTATACATAATGTGTAAAAAGGTCTGGATTTTCAGAAATTTATCATTTACTTCAAAATAATGTGAGCAAAGAAGTGAATTGTACATCTTCAAGAGTGTAAATTGTTTTCCCTCTCACCAAAACTATTTTCATTTTGTGAGAGGTTACTTGATATGTTAATTCACATAGCAGCAGAATTGTCAGGGCAGAAGACTCTGTCTTAACCTTTTCGTTCTTTTTTTTTTCCAAAGTATGCAAGATTTCTAATTTTGGCTTCAGCAGGATAGCTTCCCCTAATGGCTTTGACACAATCCTAACACAAAAGTAGTTTTCATTACTGTGCAGTCCAATATAAACAGCCCTAGAAAACACCTTCCAGATTTCCAGCAGCCACTTGATATCCTCTTTGGACAACTGTTTGGCTGCAGTAGGGGTAAAGAGAACTTATGAATCTATCACTTACTTGTTTGGATTTTGCAATTGTACCTTCATCACTTCAAGTTATATTAGTCCTACTGCAAATGAAGTTAATGGTCTAAACATTACTTAAGCAAGCATGCTTTCCACTCCGCTCCTTTCTTCCACTGCTATGCAATTTCTACCTAGGGTATCCTAGAATTTTCTTTCCCTTTTAGCTCTCTTAAACTAACTAACCCTTCACTAATAATGTAGTCTCAGGGTAAGCATAGATCCAAGCATTCTTGAACTGAGTGGGAATTCATATCCAAGTTTTGGTTTTGAACCAAAGCAAGATCTGAGACAAAAATCCAGTTCTCAGGAATAAAGTTAAAATTGGCTAGGCATCCAGCTCACAGATCATTAGACTGCTTTGTATAAGCTTTGTATATGTTACATTGTAAATAGTAATGTTTTCTTTTTTTCCATCTATTTCCATTCTCATGATTCTTTTTGCAGTGTTGTAGCTCTAATGGCAGTTAATAAAAGGGAAATAAATATTAGTAAGAGAACCTGAAATAAGTTTCATAACTCTTAAATCAAATTAACTTCTGCAATCATGAACTAATCAATTGCCTTTCTCTTTTGTATGATTCAAGCTGGAACTTGTGATTTAAGTTTTCTGTAATTTAGCATTTTTTTTGTACAAAGCCTTTAGAAAGATATAAAATTAGCACATAATAAAATGAAGTGCTGAATTTATGCCATTCAGAAAAAGATCCATAACACACTCATACATCTTATGTTTTATGCTGAAGAGAAAAAAACCCCAACTATTCATGTCTAATACTGCTTGTCCATTATTCTTTCCCCGTAAAAAATGAATGCTAAATACCATTATTTCATATAGTTACATTAGAGGATTTGGACAAAGATGTTGGAGGTGTTACTGTCCTTGGAGGCAAATTATATTTTAACACAAAACCAACTAGAAGTCATCACAGGTAAAAATTGTGATGCCAAATCCGGAAATTAGTTGTAATCTGGAAGAAGAGGATGGGCTTTTAATACATACCTTCTCTTGGGTGCTATGTCAAGAAATGTTGATCACCCTTTAGATAATAGGTCTGATAGCTTATTAGCAAAATATTTCATAGCACATTTGGTGTTAGTGCTGGGAGGGAGAACAAAAGAGATTTAGAAAACTCAAGTCAATGTGGAGTTATACTGGGGAAACAAACCACCTCCAGAACAGCAGTTGGACTAGTGGCTGAGACAGATAGCTGCTACCCAGCTCCCATCACACTTGATGTCAGGTTGCCGTAAGGTGCGTTTAAATTCAAGAATCTGTCACCTGTCCTCAATTTAACAACTACTGTTTCACCTGCTGAAATATTAAGAACAGTCTTTGGTGTTTTTAATTGTCATATCATTCCCAGCTAGACAGGCATGCTGTCAGTGACTCCTAGCCCTTCTATAATATAAAGCCTTTTTTTTTCTCCAATATGCACTAGGGGATGGTGGAAGAACAAAGACCAAATTGTTGATGTTTGGTTCTGGGGATATCTGAGAGAAGTTTTTTTGACTACCCTAAAACTGGCAGTTGTGCAAACCTGATGATCACAGTTTTATCTGATGGCCAGAAGAGACAAGCACTGTCCTACAAAAACTTGAACCAACAAGAAACTAATATTAACACAGGTTCCAATCCTGCATTCGAAAGAGTGACTTGTGAGGAACTTCAGAAAATAAAGGAAAGTAACTACAAGTTACAAAGCTCCACAGGATTAAGGCAGGTCTCATTTTCACTGGTGCTCTATTATATTCAGAATATTTCTGTTTAAGATGGCTATATTTATACCTTGGATGAACATGTACGTGTACCAGGAAGTCAAGCATGCTGCACTCTAAGGAGGTCACATAAGTTCAATATTGTGGACTAGAAGCCAGTCTCAGAGTGTCAGAATCTAGATGAATTTGGTTTTTTAACACCTGCATTTTTGTGTGTTTCTGGGGAAATAGTCAACAATGACATGTGGCAAGGTCTTAATTCTCAATGTCTGGTTTCATGCTGCCAAAACCACGATGCAGAGGGCTCCTCTGTTTTGATGTGGCAGGTGAAGTTAATAGGGAGGTTTTAGGCAAAATTGTGAACTGTTGGCAAGTACATCCATATAGGCTTGAATAAGGTATATTATAAAAAATGTAAGGATTACAAAGTTTTCAATTTTGGTAATAATATATGTATTGGCTTTGATAATTTCACATAGTAGCCCAAAAGCAAATGTTATGATTCTTGACCTCATTAGTACAGGCAGCAGGCTAAACATGGGGTCCAGTTTTTCCAGTGTTTTTTCTTCCTCGTACACTGAGATACACTCTTCCTCCCAGAAATGCTTTGTTCATATGCTTCTATGACTTAGAAAACTTTTCAATGGAGAACAGATCCTGCTCAATCACATATGGTTTTTGGTCTAAATTATGTTCTTTTGTGTCACAGACCAACAAAAATGTTTATGGCCAGAATCATCGGCACTGCTACAAGTCCCTCAGTAGTATTTGGATGGCAAAATCAGTGAGACACCAAGTGTCATACTGCAGGCCCTGGGCAGCCTGTCAATCACTGTAAGACAAACAAGTTAAAATACTGGAGCTCTGCCAAACGCAGTGCTTCAGTAAGAGTCTCAAATTCCTCTGTTCTGGCATGGCAATCACGGCAGCCACTCTCAAACCGTACAAGTCAAAAAAAAAGTAATGGAAAGGAATCTTTTCATCTAAGCTTTAAAGTATAGCACAGACAATTTAAGACCTATCATCTATCATGCATGCTGCACTACTATACTGTGGGGAAACTTAGAAAGAAGCTATGGAAGACCTGCAACTGTCTGTTTTGCAAGGACTAAGCTGGAACTAGACTGGGATGTAAGTCACAACATTGTCACCCCTGAGTGAACTTGCCCACATGAACTTGCCCATCAATAAAGACAGTTCAAACACTTGTTTTCTCTTTCAGCAAATAAAGATATGCTGGTTTGGCCAAATTTGGAGGAAAATATCCTCCGATAGAAGGCAGGTTACAACTACCCTGTCCCCACCAGGTTCGGGGGAAAAAATAAACATTTCCTCTAAGGAAAGTGAAAGAGATAAAAAACATATTTATTTAACAAACACACAGGAAAAGGATGATAATGCTAAATAATGAAATCTCTCACTATGGAGAGAAACTTGGGAAGATTTCAGAGTCCTTCTGAAAGTGTGGTCTCTCTCTTCCTCGGAGCTGGGTCGGTGTGGGCCCACCTCCGGGCCTCAGGGGAAAATTCTCCCCATGAGTTCTGATGTTGAAACAGTCCAGAAGAGAAGAAGAGAAAACTCAAAGTCCCAGGAAAACAAAGTTCAACTTTCTGTCTCCCATCGGAGAAAAAAGGAGCCGAAAATCGGGCCGAAAAGCACTACGGGTGTTTTTCTCCCCTTGCTGCCAGAGCAGAAGCAGAGGAGTCTCGACAGAACAGTTTTGAAAAAGTTTGCTCGGGTTTTTTACCTCTCTCCCCTCTCAAGCTCAGTTTAAAGGCACAGAAAAGGCACAAAGTTAGTTGCTGGGCATAGAGCAGTGATAGGCGATACACATCACAAAGTCACCCCAAGACAAGAGAAGATAATGAAGTAGACTTGGGCTGTGGAAGCTCACAGAGTCTCGGTTGCATCATTTGTCAGTTCCTATTGCAGAAATACTCACACAATCATAGAAGCATTGGTTGGAGTCAACGTCTGAATGTCTGTCAGTCATTCCATTCTTCTGTTTAAAACAAGACTTACCGTCATTCATAGTTCGTTACACCTATCACCAGCTATCATTGACTTTAAGCAACAGTAGAGCAATTGGTTTGCTTAGTTGAATACTGAAAAGCAGAAAAGTCCACCCTCTCTCTACCTAGCTGCTTTCAGTGTTGCACTGCCCTGCTCATGAAGGAATTCATCCTAATGTCCCATCTGAAAATTCAAAGTCACAACACAAGTCCCTTGCCCCTTGTTAGGTTCTCTGCTACTGTTGTGAGAAGTCTGTGTTATCCTTGTGATACCTGTAATATCAAATTTGTGGGCAACACTAAGCTGGGTCAGAGTATTGATCTGCTGGAGGGTAGCAAGGCCCTGCACAGAGCCTGGACAGGCTGGATGAATGGGCCAAGGCCAACAACACGACGTTCAACAAGGCAAAGTGCCAAGTCCTGAATTTTGGCCACAACAACTCCATGCAATGATACAGGCTGGGGATGGAATGGCTGGAAAGCTGCCCAATTGAAAAGGACCTGAGGGTGCTGATTGACAGCAGCTGAACATGAGCCACTGTGTGTGCCCAGGTGGCCAAGAAGGCCAAGGGCATCCTGGCCTGTCTCAGCAACAGTGGGGCCAGCAGGGCCAGGGCAGTGATTGTCCCCCTGTACTCAGCCCTGGTGAGGTCACATATTGAGTTCTGTGTCCAGTTCTGGGCCCCTCAGTTCAGGAAGGTCATTGAGGTGCTGGAGCATGTCCAGAGAAGGGCAACAGAGCTGGTGAAGGTTTTGGAGTACATGTCCTGTGAGGAGCCGAGATTGTTTAGCCTCGGGAAGAGGAGGCTCAGGGGAGACCTTATAACTCTCTACAACTCCCTGAAAGGAGGCTGTAGCCAGGAGAGGTTTGGCATCTTCTCCCAGGCAACAAGCAACAGGATGAGAGGACATAGTCTTAAGCTTCACCAGGGGAGGTTTAAGTTGGACATCAGGAAGAAATTCTTCACAAAAGTGTGATTAGATACTGGAATGGGCTTCTCAGGGAGGTGATGGAGTCCCTGGAGGTGTTTAAGGAAAGACTGGATGTGGCACTTAATGCCATGGTCTAGTTGATATGGTGGTGTTAGGTCATAGGTTGGATTCAACAATCTCAGAGGTCTTTTCCAACCTAATTGATTCTGTAGTTCTGTGATTCTCTGATCTCTTTGTGTAGCCAGTCTGCTATTCAATCTCCCTTTAGCCCTTCCTTTGCCAGACAGAAGAAAGAAGTACCACTCCCTCAGGTTTTCATCGAAGCTCATGCGATTTATGCCCCTGGCCATCTTTGACAGACACTTCGTAGAACCTTTCCAAATTTTAACATCTCTCTTGAATTGTCTGTGGGTTCCCAAAAGTGTGCACAGTAGACCAGCTCTGTCCCGTTCCTCCAGCAGCAGATTAAGCACAGAATAACCTCCCTTTATATGCTGTGTTCCCCCTAAGGTAGCCCTTAGTGGTTTGCTTTCATCATGATGGGAGCACATGGTTGGCACATGTTCAGTCTGGCATCAACTTTACTGATTGTTTAAAGAGATGTGTTATATCTGAATGTTTAGAGTTGATCCTAAGCTCTGCTCCTGGTTTGCAATGTAAAATATCTCTCCTGAAGGGGCTGGACCCTAGGTGAATAATGCTAAGAGAAGACGGTGACATGTAATACTCAGCAGATGGCTTCTTCCCACACTGTGTTTTTAGAGGAGGACTGTCCTGTGCTGCTTTCTTACAAGCTGATCTACTTTAGCTGCTCAGAAAACAGCTGTGGTAGTTCTTAAGAACTGTTTACTGATTGAAACCATGTAATATTATTAGAAACATTTATAAGTATTGAAAACATAACAATGCTGAATGATCTAGCATCTTCATGGAACAGCTGATATGCTGGTACCATTCTCTGAGATATGTTTTGCAGCTGTAAGTTGTGATTAAAAGAGTGGGGGAAAACAAGCACAACAGCGGGAACTGTTCCAAGGGCAGTGATAAAGATCTCATTCCTTGTCTGGAATTGCCCTTTAAGCCCTCGACTCTTAATCAGCAGCAAAAGGAAGTAAAAGCTTCCTTCCCTGACTAGACCTGATTTCAACAAAGATGTGAGAGTGTCTTTCACAAAATGCTCCCGTCACAATCTGTGTAAGAGCCGCTTTAAAAATAAAAATTTAAATAGCGTCTTTTGCTTCCTTCAGTTGTTAGACTAAATAATAAGAGACCAGCACCCTTTCTGATGGTCACTTTTATGAATACAAAGCTGCCCCTGTTCCACTGAGATAAAGCACTGCAGCAGTGTGTGTTCTGCTTCGACAGATACAGTTTATCTTGTTTAGATGATGACATTTATGTAAGTAATCTACATCAAAAAAGTGAAATATAACCATCTTTATAGGAAAAAAAGTATCTAAAGTTTGCTGGGAGATGATTGTATTCTTCAAATCTTCCATCAGTAGAAAAGTTTTCCGATTCCAGATCTGACAGGGAATTAGGAATGTTGTCCTAAAGTGTATTTCATATCATGTCATGTAGAGAGCATAAATTTCTGTCTTACTAGGTCAGGGCAGGGAAGCAACACTGCACAGACTGAAAGGCAGAGGTACATCTGTACCTCATTACTATGAAAGAGCCTCTGGCCTTTCCAATGCTAACATAGCCCAAAGATACTGAAACCTAATGGGATAATGGTGACTAGGCCTGAAGAATGATGAACCTATATGGAAACGGTCTTCATGAAAGGAGCAAAGGAAGACTGACAGGAACTGGGGTCAGAAATAGCAGCAAAAGGTAGTCAGCTGCTGAAGCAGAATACACTCTATGTTTTGATTGTGTGGCTTGTCAGGTTGCTTGAATACTCTCCTTTGATTGAACAGAGCAACGGAAAAATTGATAAATGTTTGTATTTAAGTGCTTAAAGAGCATCCACATGTCAATATTGAAGGGAATTTTTATTCCAGGCATGGATAAGAATTTGGATACTTTCAAAAAGTCCCATTAACCACTCCTGTAAATCCTTAAATGACAAGTGTGGCAGTAAACCACTGGAGAAAGTCTTCTATTGTATACCCCAAGAGGAAAGCTGTTGTGTTTTATACAGGATAATCATTACTCCAAATATAATGAGTCAGGCTGTAGATCTGTCATGGAGAGCTTTGAACTCATAGCAAAAAGCCATAATTCATAGCAGCTACGGTTTGGAATATTTACTTAGGATTGCACGTGACCATGCCTTTATGGAGAATAGGAAATGTCACTAAATTTGCTTAGTCAAACTGACTGTATTGTAATAAGAGTTGCTCCCACATTTCTTTTCCTTTTTCCCACCAGTCTCTCAGCTCAGAACTAGAGCCCTGAATCTGCCTTTCCCTAGAGGAAAAACATATTTTCCTTTTGTTTGCCTATCCGTATTACTTTTATGACCTCCGGCAGCTTCTGAAAACTGCCCCATAGAAGACAAAAGAGCTACAGTTTCTGATGTATGACTGATGAAGTAGGCATGTAGGCACGTGTGTAAGAGTTGGGGAATGGAGCTGTAACATACTCCAAGTGCTTCTATCTGGGGCACAGTTGAATATTATGCTAAATTAGGTTTGCAGACAAGTACCTCAGACCAGTCTGTGAAACCTCTTTTCCTGTTCAGGTTTGCTAGCTTTGATGTTCTTATCTGCAGTACTTTCAAAATGCAAAGGCTACCCAGAGAAGTTCAACCTCTGAAGTTAAGTGTGAATTTAAACCAGTATAAATACCTCCTTTTTATTTGAACAGTTCCTGTGGTCTTCAGTACAGTTATTTTGATCTTGCAAATATTGGTGAAATTTGCAGATTTGTTTGCACAGTCCGCATTTTTGCTCCTGATAAGTTGTCTTCATTTACAGCTGATGTTCATGTATAGTGCTGATGAAAACACTTTACTTAAATATTAATTGGAGAGAGTCCAAAAAATACATTTCAACTAAAAAAAAGTTGACCGTTTAAAATCCTGACCCAATTAAAACTTTTAAATTAAGCATGTTGGTCACTGTAGTATGTTAATTTTCCCTGCCATGTTGTGTAAGATGCTTTAAGCAGGCTGTGCTGTTCAGCCTAGGCAGAGTGTAGACAGAGTATGCCTAACTCCAAGGAAACCTCTCCCATCTGTTTGTGGTGGTTTTTTTTTTGCCCTGCAGTTTTAAGCCAACTCCCAAATGACAGAAATGGGACATTTGACAGGCATTAGGAGTTTGTATGGAAAGAGCAGAGAAATAATGAGTGAGCGGGACTGTTTTCAGTTGAAAACTAGAAGGTGCAGGGTTTACAGGTGGCTGTGGGATATCCTTTGTTAACTGGTCATGCAAATTGAATCAATAGGAAAGAGCTGATAGCGGGGCTCCAAAGGGCAATGGGTGTCGGTGAGTACAGGGACAGGGCTGACAGTGATGCTTCCTTACACAGGAGTAGTGTTTTTGCTGCGGGTTTTAATCTGAGTTAGATGCATGAATACAGATGTCACTAGGAAAGAATTTGAAATGTTCAGGTTGCCAGAGGTTGTGAAAGAAATTAACAAGGGGTGATAATGTGATTGGTCACATGTTTGTTCTCAAAGTATTTTTTCCCAAGAAAGCATTAGGCTGGGTCATTCATGCTGCACAGGGTGGAGGGTGCCCATGATGATTTTGACTATCCAGTGTTCAATATCATGCAGTGCTCAATTTGGAGTAATAATCATGAATTATGGGGTTTCTTACCATGTATCCAATTACCATTCATTAGCTTTGGGTTTGGGAAGGGGTTTATCTGAAAGTAGAAGCATATACAAGAGAATGTGTGCCTGCAGGGTGCCACGGTTTGTCCCTGCCTTTTGAAACATTCAGAAAAAAAGTATGAAATTACCATTGTGTCCACAGAAGCTGATGCATTGTACAGACACCACTGGGTGAAGGCAGAACCAGGATGCAGATACGGAAATGAAGAGGAGGGTTAGCTCCTAGTTTTCATTTTTAATGATTGGATTCCAAGCTAAATTTAGAGGGCCTTCTTTATTACAGGCTCTTCTGACACTGTCAAAGGGTCAGTTAACTGCTACAGACAGCTTGGTAGCTAGGCTTTTATAAAAGCTCCTGTTTACCAAATGCTTGTATTTGTCAAATGCAATTGAGATTGAACTTCCTTGGGGTATTTGCCTAAGGAGAAGTGGATTTTGACCACCAACTTAAATATTGAAGTCATTTCTGTGACCAATACCACACAAAAAGACATAGTTCTGTTGATAGAAATTAAGTAAATTGGAGAAGATTAAGGGGACAAGAATAAAAAGGATAATATGGGGTATCAACAGGGATCAGAGGAGAGAGAGAGGATAGTAAAGAAAAGGACAAGGAGTGGTGAGGATGTGGACAGACAGAAACAGAAAAAGACTATGGAAGTAGGGTAAAAGAAAGGAGGCAGTAGGGACTGTGAGGAATTAGAAGTGATTGAATTCAACTATCTGAAAAGGCTCAGCAAAAGCCACATGTGTCTCCTCCAGTGATTTGCCCGAGCAGAGAAGAGCAGTCTGCTGTGATTACTGTTGTCTCAAATGACAGAGGTCTGTGCCACAATATTAAAAATCCAGCTCTGTTGATAGGCATTGCTAGAATTGTCTTTTATAAGATCTGGAAAAGGGCTTGAAAATTATTGTCTGTGGAAAATATTAAGACTGTAAAATCAAACTCTCGTCAACCATGCCAGAAATAGTTACCTGTACTAAGTTGATTGTCTGTAACTTGCATTATCATACTTTCTAAATAGAGCATATTATGACTTTTTCCCCCCTCAGCGTCTTTATGGTTTTGGTTTACAATAATTGTGTCACCTTTCATGACTCTCAGGGGTTTGTTCAATATATTGAGAAGTGTTAATAGTACCTTTTGGAGGCACTGCAAGTATTTTTAGAGGACTACTGATTTCTTACACTGTAACACAAATCAGAGCCAAATTTGTTTACTAAATAATGTTTTGAATTGAAACACAAGAAGATGTTATCTGTTTGAAATAAACTGGAATTTCTGTGTTTTCCTGAGAGGATTCAGCTTTAAAAAGGAAAGTCATTCATAAAAAAAGTAAATGTAGCTCATGAAATGACTCTTTCAAAAGTTAATTTGCTGTTTTCAAACTACCATGTTCTGCAGGCGTATCAAAAGACCTAGAGAGCTTGTAGGGATTTAGTAAAGTACCAGCTTAAAAACGAGCTAAAGAATGCTTAATGTCTCTGCTTTCTCACTGATTAATGTGTATTTTTAGTGGCTCCCTGTCTTTTAACTAATTAAAACAATGTATTAAAGCTGTGTATGGTTGACATGCACCAAGTAACACATGTAACATATTAAAGTTAATAAAAGGGGAATTGTTGGTTAATAGTTTATAAATGACAAAAGGACACTGCTCTTAGTTATATAAATTATTCTTTAACTTGAAGGCTGCTAATGTTGCTAATATAGCCCATTGTTGAATGCCTGCTACGAAGTTTTTAGTACCTCTGACTTTCATTAGTACAAAATCCTTGAGTGGTTCTTAATCCTGTTGCCAATTTTTAAGCAGCTTTGAGACACCAATAGAAATTACTCCTTTTTAAACCCAGTAAGTCCTGACGTGTAGTTCTTAACCTATCCCTCCTTAGACACAACCAGTGTTTAATGTTTAATGGGTGTGCATGCAAGTTCTAAATTCAGCATCCCTGCAGAGAATGGTTTCACTCCCCACCATCAGTCTCACCCCCCACCGTCACTACCCCAGAGGTACACAACTCCAAAAAGGGTAAATATGTGAAAATTAGCCATTTGTCAAATTGAACCTAAAGCGAGTGCATCTTTGCAGGCTGCAAGAAGGTTGGTGCAGGACTGCAAACTGGAAACCCAGCAGTGCACCACCTGTAAAGACGGCTTGAATAAGGGTGAAAAGGAAGCAAGCATGTCTAATCAAAACAATATCCAGATTATTAGAATAAGAAGACGTCTTTCAAAAAGATGGAATTCTATCCAAACAAGGAAAATACAAAGGATTTTAAACCCTGGCAGATTAATTGTATAAGTGCAATAGTGCATGTCAAAATAGACCTCAAGGAACAATGAGTTGAAAGGATCAAATGAATATTAAATTTTCTCGCAGACATATGAAGAGCAGGAAACACACTAGAGAAGCTGCAGAGCCAAATGGTGCTCATGGCATTGAAGGAGCACTGAGAGGGCAAGAACACTGCTGAGAAGCCAAATACATTCTTTGCTTCAGTTTTCGTTGTGAGCTAAATTGGAATCCATGTTAAATCCCTTTGGAGAGGCAAGATGTTCCTCAGAGAGTACATCTGACACTTAAGTGGCTAGAGAGGTCATGGAAACGTTGACGATGGAAATACTAACTAATGATGGACAGTGTTTATCCATGGGCTTTAGAGAAGTCAAGGATGAAATTGTTGAATTGATAATGGTAACGTGTAGCCACTTCATTTAAAACTGTTTTGGTACATGATGACTGGAACGATGGCAGATATTATACCAGTCTTTGAAACAGGTACCAGGGAGAAGGAAGGAAACTACACATCTGTAACACAAGATTTAAACCAAACAAGTTAGTAAAACTCTGAGAAATAATTTACTAGATGGACATGTGAACATATGTGATTTGTGTGGGAAGATAGCTGGTTCATAATAATTAGTCAAGTCAGTTTCCTTCAAAAGCTCTTGGGAATCCAAAGAGCCATGGGGTAAGCCATGGATCAGCTATGAGATGGGATGCAAGGGATGAAGGAAAATGTTAATTACAGCCTTTCAGAAAAGTCACCAAAGTCTGTGAGGGTCCATGCTTAAATCCATGCTACCTAGGTGACAGGGAAGGGAGAAGACAAGGAAGACATTGAGTAGGAAGTGAAAGGATTTACAGAGGATTTGTGTTCTTTCTGATAGTAAGGATGAAGACAACAACGAAGAAGAATAGGAGAACTTTCTGAAACTAGTGACTGGACAATAGAATGTTAGATGAAATTCAATGCAGGTAAAGGTAAGGTGGAAAAATTCCTTTTTGCATGAATAATGGATTTCGCACTGACCAGTGACATCCAGAAGTGAAACCTTTGGATCATAAACAGCAATACAATGGAAAATTTCAATTCAATGTCTATTCAATAGAGTTCAAAAAAAGGCAAAATAGAAGTTAGGCATGATTTAGAGAGGAATGAAGGGCAAATAAATAGCATTATTTTGCATGTATAAATGCATTGTTCACCATCAGCATTAATACTGCACACAGTTCTGCCTCCCTTATCATTAAAAATAAACCAATAACAACAATAAAAAAACCAAACAGCAACAACCAAACAAAATCCCCCAACATAAAATCATAGAATATGCTGAGTTGGAAGGGACCCATCAGGATAATCGAGTCCAACTCCTGTCCCTCTGCAGGACACCACAAGAATCACACCATGTGCCTGAGAGCATTGTCCAAACACTTCTTGAACTCCGTCAGGCTTGGTGCTGTGACCACTTCCCTGGGGAGTCCAAACACCCTCTGGGTGAAGAACCTCTTCCTAATATGTAACCAAATCCTCCCTTGACTCAGCTTCATGCTTTTTCCTCAAGCCCATGGACTTGGACTTTTTCCTCATACACTGGTCATGCGAGTGAAGAAATCGGTGCCTGCCCCTCCTCTTCCCCAGACAGCAATGAGATGCCCCCTCAGTCTCCTCCAGGCTGAACAGACCAAGTGACCTCAGCTATTTCTCATATGGCTTCCCCTAAAGGCCTTTTACCACTTTCATTGCCCTCCTTAAGACACTCTCTTAAGAGCTCAATGTCTTTTTTATATTGTGGTGCTCAAAACCCTACACTGTACTCAGGGCAGGCTGCAAAAAAAAAAAAAAATGTTGACTAAAACTGGAAAATCTTATCAAAGAAGACAAACAAGGATGACTGAATACATGCCATAGCCAGCGTAGGGTTTCCCAATTTGAAAAATAAAGGGTTTATAAGGGAATGTGATAGAGGTTTCCAGAATCATGCATTGTGCAGACATAATGGTAAAGATTACAAGCTCGCTGTCTCTTGCAGTGTACAACAGGCTTCTAGTAGGAACTGAATCCAAAGGAAATTGAAGAAGGTGGGTTTTGGCACAGTAGGTGGCAGACTTGAAGAACTCCTTTCCAAAGAATGTTGTGGTTACTTAAAATTTATGTGAGTTGAAAAAGACAACTACTTGGAAAAAAGATCAGTTTAGGGTTTTTAAAGGGAAAAATCATGTAAGGCCTAGACTGTGTGGATCTGAAAATATGTGGTGGTTAGGATAATATTTGAGATAAGTCTTGTGCCCTATACTTACTCTTCATTGGCATCTGTTCATTGCCATTGTTGAAGAGAGGTTATGGAAAAGGAGATTTGGTCTGTATTGGATTCTCAATGAGCATGCCTCACTGCAGGCTTTCCACTGGGATTATTCTAGGAGGATAAAATATATCATTGTGATAAACCTCACTTGTTGGGAGACTTGAATGAATGATCTGTGCTGAAACAAATTTAATCTGTGGTTTATGAAGGATAGTCTTAAAATTAGAGAATCATTCAGGCAACATGCGTTATTGTGGTCAAGGCTGCCTAGGGTTTGAAAGAGTTAGATGTGCTTAGTACTCCAAAATAGAAATGGTACTCATTATTTAACCCTTGCACAATGCCTACTGTTGCCAAAACAACCATCATTCTCCAATCACAGGTGAAATCAGATCAACTACATGGTGACAGACAGCTTTATTTGATTTAGGATTTGGTTAAGAACATAAGGAGAAACAACATCGATTCATACTAAAAGTCCATCTAATATCTTGCCTATGACAGAGGCCAATAGTGAAAGAAGGTAATAAAGCGTAAGGGATACCTTAAATATCTTGGTCTGCCCTTAGGCAACTTCCTTTATGGAAACTGCTGCATGTGTTTTCCCTTCTCTACACCTCTTTCAGTTCTCCTGAATGTATTTTGAATGATAATGGATCTATATGAAGTATTTTAACTATAGGGGTACATTTAGTAGGAGTATTTAAACATAGGGTTTTATATACTGGCAGGATATCTTCTGCCTTGTTCTCCATTCCTTACTTAGAATTTCCTAATATGTGGTTGGTTTTGTGCTTGCTATTGGACACAAAGTTTTTGGGGAAGTATAACCTCCACACCTTGTTACTGCATGGAAATATTGATTTCAGATACTGTAGTAATGGGTATATAAATTTAGGATTGCTCTAAATTTATCTGAATTTCATCTGCTATTATATGACCTAGTAAATCTCATAACGTCTTTCAAGCTGGACATTTATCTTCATTGTCCTCAACAAATTGCCTCATAATGCAATTTTCTTGTCTTATCCTTTGTGTGTCCCTTCACAGTGACTTGCAATGAAAGAACACATGTTTAGAGTCCTGCTTTATTTAATTTAGCTCTGGCTCTGCTGTTAATCCCATGCTTTCATAGTGGACTATGTCAGAGGTATTTCCTCTTTTCACATTATGCCATGAAACAATAAGCACACATGTAATGTAAAACAATGCCATTCATCACTGGTTTCATGCTATGGTTTTCTGCAGCAGACCAGCAAATGCTCTGAAAGAGTTTATTTGTGGGAACTCAAGGGCTATATTGCTCAGAGTTATTAAGATTGTGACTGCTGTATTAAGGAAGGAAAAGCTTCAGTGGAAGCCTGTGGCATTTTCTACAAAGGTTAAATACATTTTATAACAGCATTGTTGGGCAAATCCCTTCAGGATCACAATACAATCGAAATGAACTGGGTGCTGCTCGATACTGTGTTTCTCACTGCACGATAACATGCCATTGTAGTGAACTATGAGAAGAAAACAGAATCGAATGTGTTTGTGACTCTCTTCCATAAGCTTTTATGATAAATGGCATTTGACACCATCAGAGGAAAATAAGTGCTGGTGCAAAGCAGAATCAAATGGAAATCAGAAGCTAAGACAGTATACAGTTGAAACACTGTCCCATATGGTTGGCACATTAGCCACAGTCTCAAGGCAGCCCAAATTTATTGAAATGAGCACTGCTACAATCCCCTACAATCCCCCCCATTGACAATATTGATTAGGTGACTTCTTGGTGAAAGGGTTCTAGGGCATGGAACACCAACCTGGCAAAAAAGTTCAAAATTTATTCTCCTTTTACAATGGACTTTTTGCTGGCAGACCAAGCTGGAATAAGTTTGTGTAGGAAGGGGACTGGCAACATGTGGCCGGAGAAGGGGCATCCATAGCAGCTGACACCTCTAAGTTCTCTATATATATACACACCTTCTTTTCTCAAGACATTCTTGGCATACACTTCATGATTGCAGAAGTGTTTTCACTTAGATACTTTTCTTCCTTCTGCCACTAATTTGAAATCAGCAGGAGATAATTTCTTATTTTGTGGATAGATAACAGCACTAAGTCTACTAAATTCATTTTTCTGACAAAGGAGTTTTTCAAATTTGCACATTACAAGGGGAAAATACTGTACTTTTCCACTTGTAAAAGTTAAAGAACTTCGTTAGCCTTGATGTATTTTCCTTTTTGCTACTAACTTTTTGTAAGCAATATATAATATGAATTTTAGAGAATAGTAATTACCAGGGGCCTAGAAGTCCCATTTTGATGGTTTTGCATTGCAGAGGTATCACTTGCAAGTAACAGGAGAGAAATTTCACTTGTGAAACTGCATTCTCAGACCAGTGATGATGTATAAGAAAGAAAAGGACAGGTCTACCTTGATTAAAAGCCCAGTTTAACTGTAGCCAGAGCTGAAACACAATGCCATCTGTTTGTTTCACTCTTCCTGTTGTTGAACTTTTTGAATTTGTAATAAATAACTGCAAAAAGCACAGGCAAAAATTAATTTAGATGCTTCATTATATGGTCACACTGTTTAGCCTCTTTTTTCCAGGGCTGTAGAGCTTTGTTTCTCTGTACTTGCTGCCTGGCCTTACATCCTGAGATCATAGGCATTGTGAAACTGTAAAACAGAAGTTTTTTATTAAAGATGACTGTTTAACTGTTGTGTCATGAGCGTTTAAGTAACCCAGGAATAAGATTTGTGTATTAGCCGTGCTGTGGGAAGTTCTGATAGCAAGCGTGGTAAAGACTGGCTTCTATCATCAATCCATGGAAGATAAATGTAATCCCAGTCAAAAAAAATAATTATAGGCTTGACATCAAAAAGTAAAACTAAAGAAAGTATAGTTTCACAGTCAGTGAGGGAATTGGAATTTCTGTTTATCTACTGCTTCTGCCAATGGTTTTTGGCATCACATTGGATGAATGGCTCACTGTATAGAGCAGCTATACATGATAGTGGGACAGCGATAGAACCATAAAATGTTTTAGGTTGGACAGGACCCTAAAGATCATTTACTTCCAACCCCACTGCCATGAACCTGCACATCTTCTGCTACACCAAATTGCTCTAAGCTCCATCCAGCCTGGATAGCCTTAGTCTCATGTGTTTCTTTACCCTCATTCTTTTCACTTGTTGCTCCATTTTCCCTCTCCTTTAGGTTAGTCTTCTTCAGGTCTTGCTTTGAAAAGTATCTCTTGTTCCTTATCCTTGTCCTCATGCTCTCCATACCCCAAGGAACACTGCCCTACCCTCCCAGTGTGGCTTCAGCAGCACTCCCTCAGGACTGCCCACCATGCTTTCACCCACAGGAGGAAGTTCCTATGCTGAACCCATGGGTTAAGTACTGGAATGTACTTGCTGATGAACAAAACATACCTGAGGCAAGCTGTGTTTCACTGACCTGTCTAAAATAAGTTTTCCATAAAGAGCAGAGTCATTTCTAAAGGAGTCCCATGTTCCCTATATCTCACTGATAACAGTATCCTGGTTTTCTGCACAGAGATCCTTACAGTGCACCAGGCAGGAGGTGCTGTGGCCAGCCTGGAACTACAAAGCTGCTCTCCTGCTTGAAGCTGTCCAGCTGGCAGGAGGGTCAGCCTCAGCTTCTCTCCCTGGGGACCCTATTTTCAATCAGTTGCAAGTCTTGAGGAAAGAAAACATTAATAGAAATCTGTCCACAGACACCATTTTAAAATGTTACTTTCTAAAAGGGGTAAGTTTTCCCTCTTAAAACTCACACACATAAAAGTAAAATTGCTTACCAAAAAAAAATTCATTTTCGTTCTCTTTTGCCATGTGAGAATGCATGAGTCTTGGGACTTATTACCTATATGATTCTAGAAGAAATTAAAGATTTTAATTTTCTTTCTATAAAGGATGGTTGATATCCTATATCATAGGAATGGTGCTAATGACATGGTTTGCAGTGGGGATGCCACTGTACCAGACATTTTTAACAGAGACCCTCTTCAGAACTGCTGCCTGTCTGATAGGTGCAAAATGAAATGAGGGAAATTATCTCTCCCTCAAAGAGTCTGTGTAGCCTCCTGACTTGGTATCTGAAAATTTCTCATTTGCCATATGTAGTTTTATAGAGGTGAATGTAAGGAGTGGGAAGGGACTCAAATAGGCCTCTATGGATTAAACCTGGTAAGCAAGACTGGACTTTGCCTAGTCTGGATTTATTGTTTTCTGTATTATCTGTTTAGCAGAGGCCATGCAACTTCCTCACCAAGCAATTTCCATCCAGCATGGTAATTTATGTAATGTACTATAAAACATCACATTCTGAAAGGAAAATAATGTCTCTGTGTAAACATTACGAACAGCCTAACTTACTTTAAATCTTGTACCTAATTTGTGGTGTGAACTTCACCTCTGTGAACTTCATCTCTGGCCACTGAATCTTGGAAGTTGTTTCTTTCATGAGCTCTCTATCAAATCTTCATCACAGCATTTGCGACTCTTAACCTTGCTGCAAATAAGCAAACACAGAGCTCATCATTTTATCCCTCTGGCCTCTACTTGTTTGTTTGACCCCTCTTTTTTCACCCTTAGCAGCTTCTTCCAGAGCTTATGACTTTCGTGTCATCAGTCTTAATTTAGCTCATAAACTCCAATCAGGAACTTTTTTTACCTGTTGCCCTGTATTAACACTGCTGTCTAAAGTCAAATTTTTACTATTAGAATAAATTGTGTTGCATAACCCAACAAAAATTCTGATACTAGGGTTCTGTTATTAGCCTAAATAAAAATTCTGAGTATTTTTTCCAAGCTGGCCACAACAGTTTAGGCTTTTTTTTTAGCAGCAGTCTTCTCTGATTTTTAGTCCTGAAGTGCAGGTCTTCTCTACGAACTTTCATAATGCTAAATTAAATATATATCTGAACTTTATCTCCAAACCTGAAGTCAGTGAGGTCGAGGAAGACATTTATCTACATAATAGCCAGGAAGTAAAAGAAGAACTAGTGCTTTTCTATAGTTGTGCCTCTGTATGACTTGGTCCTTTTCAAAATTGATAAATCATATTTGCTCAAGTTTCATATTGGAACTGCTGATGATGGCAAACTTTTCAGTCTTTCCAGTGAAGGCTTTTAGAGGTCAAAGTACATCATCATCTGAGGGTGAGGGAAGCGTGTTCTTAACCATGTATTTTGCAAAATGGTAAAATTGTGTGAAGTTCCTATAAACTGTAATTTGTGCTTGCATTAGGAAGTTAAGGTTAAAATTACTCATTAGAGTACTTGTTTTACTAAAACTGACAAGAAGTATTTTAGATATGGCATTGCTTTCGACAATGTTAACAGCAGAATATAATCCAGCATTTTTTTCTCACCTAGTTATTGGATACAGATCCTATAAATCATTTACCTGCTGTTGATAGCATAGGTGAGTTCATTTTGATAGGAAAGTTTACTCAAATGTCATTAAAATCAGAGAATTATTGGGAAGCCCCTAACTTCAGATGCTGAGCATGTGCCTACATCTAGGTCTATAAAAGTTTATGAGAGTTTTTCCTCCAGTCCTGTTTGTGTAGTGTTCTTTCTCAAATTTTGAATGATAGAAGGAAAAGTACAAATCATTTATGCCTTCTCAGGGCTCCTTTGTGACAGGCTGTCTATGTTGAAGTCACTTCTGTGGAGACATTATAATGTAGACCAGACTGAACCACCTATAAAAACTGGTTAGTGTGGCACATGAGTAGCACAGCAGTGTAGGACTGCACTAGGCAGAAAGCACATTAAATGTTCCATTACTTGGATAGCTTTTCAAGTGCTTGTTGCAACACGGATCGAGTCTTGTAGCTCCTCTTGACCAGGCTAGCTACCTAGAAGGCTGCAGCAGTATTCCCACTGAAGATGGGAATCCTCTTTGATTACTGAGCTGAGCAATTCCAAGTCTAAAACTGTTGTGTGTTAAGTCCACTGGTACTGAACACAGGACTAATGTCATCATCAGGCACTGAAGTATGGTGCAAGAAGCCAGAAAAAACTTGGGCAGACTGATGTATCCACACAATGCAGTGAAGCACCTGTGGGAGCAATGTAACTCCTCTGGAATGGCACTGACAGGAAGCAAAGCAAAGCTGCCTCTTGAACATGAAGCCTCTCGGACCTCAAGCACAGAAGTGCTCTGACCCATAAGCACTGCTTCCTTTTCTGGAGACCACTTCTAGGATACGCACGCCCTACTCCATCATGCACTCGCATGCCCTAGGAGAGCTTTTGCACAAAATTCAAGTCCCCTCAGTCCATGCCTTGCATTAGCTTAAAGGCATAAAAATCACAAATATAAATTTCCTGCAGATCCTTGTCAAGTATAATAGAAGAACATCTTGACGGACATTTCACATTTCCCACAGTAAAGGAAATCGGATACAATATGAACCTCTTATCTACCTTCTGCAAAACTTCATTATAAATACTTTTTGTCATGTTGTCCTAATAGTCTTAAATAGTATTAACATTCATCCCTTGAAGTGTTTTTCAGCCTTCCAGTTGTGTAGCATTCTTTGTGAGAGAGGATGACCAGGTGAGGTTGCACCCCCAGTTTAAGGAGAGCTGTGCCCCTCTGGCTCTCTTTGCCCTGTCCCTTGTCCATCTGACTGCTCTGCCAATAGCTTTGCATCACTGGTGTGTCATCACACACTGTCATCATGGTGTCATCACACACTGTCATCATGGTGTCCTTGAAGTACAAGTGGCAGCCAGCTCCCTTTCCTGCAATGATTTACAAAGCTGCAGGCAGGAGTCCGGCTGTGGAAGCTGCATGGGATAGGGACCAGGGCAGTCTCCTGCCCTGCAGGACAGAGATAGGTGGGTTTCAGCTTGAGCATTAGAGAGGGAAAATTCTTGTTTCCCAAAACTAACTGAGGCAGTGGTTTCTGGAGGAAGGGGAGCTGTGGCAGCATCCAGGAGCAAAGTATGCCCTATGAAGTGCTTGAGTGATCATTCTTGTGTATCTTGCCCTTGCAGAACCCATGAGGCAGGTGTGAGTAGTGTAAACTTTGCCTACCAGTCAGTACTGGAAATCATTTCTCAGCATGTTGTCCATTCACTTACTGATGCCATCCCAAATTTTCTTACATCTCTTTTCATGACTTTCACATTACTTGAAAAATGCTGCTATCCTTTCCTTGTTTTTCTCCTCTCCGCTTACACAGTGATACTAAGCACTGGAACAGACTGCCCAGGGAAATGGTGGAGTCACCATCCCTGAAGGCATTTAAAAGATGTGTAGATGTGGCACCTGGGGGCATGGTTTAGTGGCGGGCTTGGCAGGGCTGGGTTAACAGTTGCACTGGCTGTTCTTAAAGGTCCTTTCCAACCTAAATGATTCTATGATTCATGACAGACCTCCCCTGGAAAATGGCCACATACAGGAGTCAGAAACAGGGCCAGGCTACAAAAGAGGGCTTTAGAAATATTGCCCAGACATGCAGAGGTGGGGCTAAGAAAGCCAAAGCTCAGCTTGAACTGGCAAGGCCGTCGAGGGCAAGACAAAGAGCTTCAACCTCTGCATAAGCAAAAAAAGGCCAAAGAAGGAGATGTGGGCGCACTGCTAAGCAGGGTTCTTGATTTCATGGCTGCAAACATGGAAATTTATGAATCGCTTCTATATCCTGAATTATAAAAACAAATCTTAACCCATTAAATCTCAATAATATACAGAGATGAAGAAGTCCTTTAGGACTGGATAGCTGTATCTTCACTTGCTGGCACATGGCACACGTGTTTTTAGCACATGACTCTTTCCTGACTGGAACTGAAATTCTTAAGGTCATACAGTTTATAGTACTAACATTTGGTTAATCCTGTTTTATTATCCAGGATAGGCAAAGTAGTAGGTGTTTTTTAAAGACAACACTAGAAATGAAAGAATATAATATGTTTTCAAATTAAGTATTGCATGTCTTTGTTGCTACAGAAAAAACACTTGAAAACTTTAAAAAAAAAGTGACAAGTAGGAGGCTAAAACATAAAAGAGTCCAAATTATTACTCAATTCTTGAAAGGTAAGCTCATCACCTGGATTTTGAGGATCAAATGAATATTTTTGATTAATACTTTGAATTGCCTGATACAAAGCTGGATTATATCGATGGACAAGCTCTCATTAGTTGTTGCGACATCTGCTGCAAACGGAAAATTACAAAGTAAAAGTATCTTTGCTAAGGCACCGTTAAGAACTGTTCTGTTGAAATGTTTTCCTATTCCCTTTTGGTATTGGGCAACATGTCGTGTTTGCGGTTATGACTTCAACATAATGAAATATAAAATATCTGCATGTACTGCAACAAAAAGCATAATTTCTTTCCTCATAATGAAGTAGAACTGACAATTATTGTGAGATGCATGGAAGCTTTAGTTCCTTTTAAATACAAAATAACTGTTCCATGACATGGTGTCCCAAGGCAAGGTCAGGCATGAATTCAACAGTGTTACAGGGAGTGGAAGACAGACCACTGGACCCCCAGTTCTGCATCATAAATACAGTAATCCCTTCTGGGTTGCTTAAAAAAAAATAGGAGAGTGCTTTGACATTTATAAAGTTGATGTTAGAAGAGTTGATGATCTAAAAAAAGTTATCAGTGATTTATTGCCACAGTTCTGTGAAGCGATGAATTTGTAATGTGTCAGTTAATGAGAAAGATAGACTTAACCATCCTCCCATCTCCAGCCAGCATTGCAGGAGGTTAACATCCCCCATCCTTTGATGGTTTACAGCAGCAGTTTGTGCAGAATTGGGTGACTAACAGTACGGAGCAGATCCAGACTCAATGGACACGATGCATATTTCCTTCAGCCGCTGCAGCTCTTTGCCAGTACACTTCAATCATGATTTACATCATCACTGCAAATCCTGCTTTTCACGTTTCCTGAATAAAAACAGTCATTGCTTGACACGTGTACAAAGGGCTGGAAACAAGGCCCCTAATATTATTTTTGATACTGTTCTGTTAAGAACGAGACTAGCCTTGTTTATTCAGTAAGAGATTTGATTTGCAAAACAAGACTGGAACCTTTCTTCTGACTCACCTGTTTTGTGCCATGTATCTCCCATCTTAAGTGTTTCCTTTGAGCTCCATTTACAAACACCATCTGTTCTAAATAAAAAATAAGTCAGGATGCTGTGTTTATATTCGATTTCTTGAGTGCCTGTAGATACTACCATATGGTTTTATTTAATTTCTAAAAGGAAATTCCTTCAAGGTCCACCTGTGCAACAGCTGAATAGGAAACCTGCAGAGCTATTACAGCTCCCAAATAAGTTACTTCCTGCCCAAACTTCCACACAGAAGGCTTCCAAACCTGCAGAGATGGTGTGCTTTTGACCAGTTGCTGATTTTCCACTGTCTCCCAGCTTATCCTCTTAAAAAAACCAAAAACAAACAAGCCAAAACCAAACCCCAAAACATAAATGATGTCATAAGTATTGGTAGATGTATATGAGGGAGGAAGTTCTTCAGACTGGGACCTTCTTTTCATGGCATCATTGGCTAGGACAGCAGGATTGTACCTGACATCAGAACTCCTGGGCATTACAAATGCAGAAGTGGGCAACAAAAAACAGTATCAAAGGTATAGTTTAAACACTCCCTGAACAGCTTCTTCTGCAGATGCAGAAGAGAACTTATAAAGGGTCAGCACCAATTTATAGTAATTTCAGCGCAGGAAAAGGTTTTAAGCTCACTTTGTGTTTGCCCGGGTTCAGAGGCCTGGGAGCCAGATGAGCTTTTGGTGCAACTCCATGTAGCCACAGGGCTAGAACTGGGTGGGAATGTTTTACCTATACCACACTAATTTGTGTGTTAAAAACTGTTTCAAATCCACCAAGATGATGAAGGAAGTTGTCTCAGAATAGCTAATGTGTCTGGGTGATCCTCTAGGCCACTCAGGGTAGCTCCTTGTTCCAGTGTCTTCATTTTTACCAGAATATGTTACCCCTTGCAGGGTGACTGTTCTTGGAAAGAGTAGAATTGGGCAGGATATTTCCATTTCTCCCTTTGAAGCTTTTCTGTGTTAATCATTAAATATTTTGGCAAGCCCAACCATGAGGACTGTAACTTGGGGCAGTGGAAACTAAGGTTCAGGTCCTTGTTCCACAGAACATGATGAAAACCATGAGAAGCGGGCCATTCCAACAGCAGAGACGGGGAAATCTGCTTGACGTTCACCCGTAGTCTGGTGTCTGTGTTGTGGAGCTGAATCAGATCAAGGAGTAATTTAAACCTTAGCCTGGCTTATTGGTTATTTTAATGTGTATAATTGGGATCAGAATTCTCCCCAAATGAAATTTCCATTGATATTAACACATTTCAACAACCTTTTCTTATTCATTGGTATCTTCTGTCAGTTTGGTCGGAGAATTCCCCATCGTCTTTACTGGATGTTGACCATGGTGCGGTATAAAAATAGCCAAAGATTCACAGGGCCAGCTGAGATTAAGAAGAGCTTGAGGGAAAGAGATGTGCTAGTCCTGGACCTGCTGACAGGGAGAACTAGCAGAGGATCACACTGGTAGCTTTCCATCTCTTACAGTATCACTTTCCTGTCAGGTGAACTCAGCACAAGGAAACACAGGAAATAGCATAGTATAGACTTGAGAGAAGGATATGATGGTATGGAGATCAGAAAATGATAGTGTGATAACAACTTGGTTTATGTGAAAAGTAATTGTAGGATGGCTATGTTCAGACTAATTTCACTTATGCCAAAAGATAATAAAATGTCTAGAAAGTCACTGCCAAAGAGAACTGAGAAATAGAGAGGTTTTCCAGAGAGAGAAGTCAGAGCTAGTTTAATTATTAATCTCTTCATAAATTACTTTATGCAAGACAGAATGCATATCAGTGATGTTTATTTACCTTATCAGAATAATAATATTTTGTGTGGCTCAGGATAGTTTTACATTATTAATAACACATTAAAAGAAGAGATACCTTCCTAGGCATTGCTAATCTGTATTTTGACCTGCTGCTGCCTTCAAATATGCTTTGAAAAACAGTCTCTGAATTTACATAAGAAAATCTTTCCTATTTTGTAGAATGGGTTTGATACTTGTTTTTTTTAAATTATATTCTAGTTTTTGAGTGAACTTTCTGTTCACTCGGTTACTAAACTTACACCTGCAGCATTGCTGAAAATCCTTATTAGTATAAATCTCTCACGATACATCATTTTGTATTATTTTTTATCTGACGTGCATATTTGAAAACTTAACTAATCTTTTAAAAAAATACATTGTTATGACAGCCTAAATTTTGGGAGATGGTTTCACTGAACTCTTCTGGTGCACTGGTGATTAACATTTGTGATTTTTCTTTTTAGTTATCTGTTCACTGTTTAGAAAAGACAATTTTTTTTGTGAATGGTGAAGTATTGGTGGTTGATGTATGTACTCTCCTTCATATGGTATCACAATCCAGACACTTTTCCAAGTATTAGAAACTATAGCCATTTTACAGGTCTTACTGGAATACTAAGTCTCTCATTTTATAATCCCATTAATTAGATAATTTTAACAGGGCAGGCTGAATACCTAATCCCAATATAATTGTTCTCTGACTAAGGCATGAGTCCAGGATGTCTGGGTTACATGTCCCTTTTTGTCAAATTACTCAACCTCTTTGTGTGTCACTGTTTCCTTAAAGTGGAAATAGCATGTGGAGTATTTAAGCACATTTAATACTAGAAAGGGCCTTGAGATGCTTGCATAAAAGACGCCACAGAAAATTATAAACATTAGACTCCCTTGGTTCTTATCCATGAGGACTTTATTTCCAAAACTGATATAAAGTTGCAGTTAACTGTGCATATGAATGGGTTTCAGTATGTTCTACGAACTGAAAATAAAAATTCTAAATCTCCTCGAACACATCAGCTTTAGCCAAACTTATGCCAAACTTGGTTTTGAATTAAAAGGGTTTCGAATTATAATTATTTTGAATTAAAGGGATTTTTTTTCCCAGATATATGGCTAGAGATGTAGAGATAAGTGAATTGATGTGAGGCACTGGGAAGTCCATGCAAATTAGCCCAGACAAAGAGCCCCGGGGATGAGCTCACACAGTTTCCCACAGCTCAGAGCGCATTCTTGCAGTGTGCACAGGCAGGTATTTGGTGAGCTGCTCACAGAGATGATCTCGCTGGGTCACCACTGGCATTTAATTCCTGTTGTTGCCAGCGGGGGCTGTGGAAATGGGGATGAGTGCTGGCTCTTTCCGTTCCTGCCTTCAAGCCATTGTGTTACACTTAATTTAAAATCCTAGGTGATTTTAGGGAGGATTTGTAGCAAAGCTGTTCTGAAAAATGCTGAGATACGTATATCATACCACCGAAAATCACCTTATTTTTACAAGCAGTACTCCAGTACGTTAGTTGTAAACCAATAAAAGTGCCTTATATTACAATTAAGCTTTAATTTAAATTTAGACAAGTCTTTAGGAAATAGAAGAGGTATGAAAACAACGAGCAACTGTAACACCAAGGATAGTGGAGACTGCAAAATGTTGATGACTTCAACTGCTGACCTAGAGAACAAGCTCAGATCAAGAAGCTGAAAGAGCAGGGGAGATGGAAGCCCTATCAAAACCATTTATCAAAATACATTAATGATATAATGCATAAAATATCTAAATTATTGCTACAGTTTTATTTCCCCACAGGCCAAATCTTGTTGCTATTTTCACAATAAAGAAAGAAAAAAATGTGTTTACCTGAATGGGAATAGTAGGATTACTGCATTCTCATGGGGAAATGAGAAGAATGCAGAAACACAAATGCTGGTTATGCATATGGATGTAAATTTGATGGTGAGTGTAACTCACTTTCCCATGTTCTTCTTTGACATTTGGTATCTGGTGGATATTATTCAAGCCCTTATAGCCCTAGAAAAATGTGGGCAGAGTTATTAATTGTCAGGAAATAATTTCTCATGGTTTTGAATTGATCTATTTCCAAGCAGGTCAAATCCAAAGTTGGTTACCAAATATAAATGTAGATTATCCCCCCAAACCAGTTTTTTTTTCTAGTCTTTTTTATTAACATTATGCACTATAAATAATTCAGACCATTTGCAAGAACATGAAGTGAATTTTGACCTCCCAAGAGTGAATTTAAATTTGCTCCTGGCATGAATAAGAAAACAATTAAATTAATAGCAAGAAAATCACATTCCCTAACTTCAGATGGGATCTGGACTTTATTATCCCACACAGCAGATGAGCTGCCTTAAACACCAAACTGTTCGTTCTTCTGGCATGTCTTCCTCATTTCCAACGATACTTTATTCTGGACTGAAAATATAATTAAATTTCTTACACTTTTCCCTTCAGTGAATGTTTTAGAAAAACCAATTTGTCCAAACGAGATTTTCAAAGCTTCCTGTGTGTTTCTAATCTGCTGAATAGAACTCTTGAAGTGAATCTCTATTTTAAACGTTTTGGTTAGAACATGCCCCAAAGGGTTATGCCTTTGTCCCAAAAGCGCATTGTTTTTCACACTGCCGTAGGAGGTCCCCTGCTGCTCACCAGTGCCTGGGAGAAGAGCTGGGGATGTGGAGTAGAAGCTGCACAACTTCCCCTGACTTCATTCTGCTCCTGGACATGGATTGAGTCAGCTGGATCCAACCCTCTTCCTGAGCAGACCTCAGAAGTAGGGTAGCTGAGCTTTTGGGTGACTTTGGATACAATCTGATGGTTGCTTGATTTTTTGTGTTTAATGCCAGTCCTCTAGCACTTCTTTGCTCTTAACAAGAAGCGCCAGAAATACTGGCAGGGGAGCCAAGCCTGAGGAGGAAAGGTGGTCAGTGGGCATCTGCAACAGCCCCGCTCCTGTCACTGTGGGGCAGGGGAAACACTGTGAGCAGCGCCAGATCCACCCTGGGGAAACTTGACAAGACAAGAGGCTTTTTCCACTCCCTTCCCATCTATGAGCCCCTCATATCAGCCCCTCAAGTCAACCCATAGCATAATAGCAAAGGAGAAAAAGTAGAAGCAGAGTGTTGAGGAAGACCTTCATCCTCCCTGTGTTATTGGAAAACTTAGAAACCAACACCTCAAAACCAACAGTGCAGCCCCTGTTCCATTGTTTTTATTACATGGATGGAATATCTTTGGACTGGACTGATGCTTCCAGCTGATTTTCAACTCCACACAGAAATTTTTATTTCAAAGCAGCAAGATTTTATGTGCCCTTGGGTACAAAAGCCTTTGGGTCCTGTTGAAATGGAAGAAAAAATAGAAAAAAGGAATTGTCATAAATACTTCTCAAACTCTGATTAACAACCTGATTTTCGTTTTGAGGCCAGCATGCTAAATTTTATGGAGATCTGTTGCAAGGGATAAGAGACACCAGAAGAAATCTGAGGGATTATTAATGGATACCTGTGATCTGCTTGCCTCGTTCTTTAGAGGAATTTTCCAGATGTTGCAGTAGCTGCATATCAGCTTGCAAGGTTCTTAAATTAATTTCATGCTGATTTATTACTGCTTCATCTTTTCATTTTTGCTTATTACTGTTGCTTGTGTACTTTCACATTTTCTTTCTACAGAAGATACCCTACACTCATTTTTCAAATGCAATCCTTTTGCTTGCTTCAACAGTAATAGATCACCTGCCTTTTGAGATAAACACTAATTTTTGCTTTAGAACTTTGGTCCATCTATAACTGAAAAATGGTGATTCTGACACCAGAGCCCTTGTATTCAAGAATAAATAATAGGCTGTTTGATTACCCAGCCAGTATGCAGTAAATGCTGCAATTTAAGCAGTATGGGTAATCTGTTTTTTAACTCTGTACCATCTTTACTTCTGTAATTTCATGAGGAAGTATTTATAGTGGATAAATTAATAGCCAATTGGATCTTTCCTACCTAATATTTCATAAATGCTAATGCAGATATTTCTGAATTGTCCTAGAAACTCTTCTTAGTCTGATTACTAGCTCCATTAGCTAGAGAGAAGAGGAGAGGATTATTATTTATGGTTTTAGTACAGGGGGAAACCCCAGTTGCCAATCTCCTCAACACAAAATCCTAGCATGGCTAATCCAGTGGGGGTGGGGATAACAATCTCACTGCATTTCCAACTGGGGTCTCTCTATAAAATTACAAAATCAGCAACTGTGTTTGCTATAAACAGCCACTATATAAGCAGGGTAACAGTTAGTGTTCCTCTTTTGCCTTCACATTTGTAAGAGTTCCAGGGAAAGATTCTCCCAAAAGGGACTTTATCAGAAATTTGATCTTTCAAAATGTTTTATATTGAAACATATTTTACGGTGTATTGAAAAATAAATTTTTAATATAATGATTTTTTTTCCCATTTATGTAAACAAATGTTTGTTTGAAAAATAAATTTGATGGCTAGGAAACTTTGAGAAACAGAGCTTGAGAGCGATCCAAATTGAAGTCCTAGCAACATATCTGCTTTTAGACGTACTCTTATCAATATTCTAGAAGTATAATTTCTGTGTAAGATGGACTTTTCCTGCAGTTTTTTGTACTTTCTTTCCCTCAGTTTTTCTCACTTTTAGTACAAGAGAAAACAAAATACATAGGAACTACAGAGGTTTTGTCTGTGCTGAAAGATCTGCAAATTTCCACGCGGGCTTTACCGCTGGATTTTTGTTATTTTTCCAGCACAGACCATCCAGATACCTTAAACGTGATGGTTGCTGGTGCTGCTCTAAACATCTGGCAGAGAAGTCTGCCGAAGGAGAATCGTTACTGTGTGATGACAAAATTAAAGACTGCACAAATGGAGAAAATTAAGGTTGCCGGGGTTACCTTAAGGCATTTCCTGTCTGCTCCGTGCTGCGCCCCGCAGGATCGCTGTTTGTTCATCTTGATATGGCATCTGTATGTACGTAAGCTCCAGGACTTTAAAATTGCAAACAGAACTATGTCCTGAAGTGAAAGGTCCCAAAGATAATTCTCCTGCTCTTTTTCCACGCAACAGCTCCCCAGCTGTTCTCAGCACGGGTGAGGGGCCGGTGCTGCAGAAAGCAGCTGCCTGGGGAAACTTGCTCTGTCAAGAAGACTCAGTAAAGGATTAGGGCCTGTTGGTGAAGGAAGTTGTTTTTCTCCGCCTTTCATTGCTCAGGACAAGTTGAAGGAAGAGTGTATCTGCTGAAATTTTAGGTCTTACACGTTTGTCAGAGATACCTTTGCATGCAAGGCAATCTTTCCATTGAGGATCCAACTATGTAAATGAATGCAGGGACACGGCATTGAAGGCCTAATCCTTCCACAAGTTTATTAAGTCCCACAGCAGTCAAGTGTGCCTGGCAGTGGGCCAGTAGACCTTTTTAGTGAGTTGCCCAAGGTCAAGAGGAAAATCACTGACAAACTCGCATGCAGAATTCAGGTGTACATATCCCACATCAGGTAGGCATGTTTCATTTTACTGATGTGGATACACTGTTAGGGTTAGGCAGTTCAAAAAGCACAGCAGGTCTCTGATCTTGATAAAAATGCATGCATTATGCTCAATTAGGCATGTTGTAAATTATATTAGAACGATGTATAACGTTGAATACAGGCATAAATCCCTGCAGTGTCATAGAAAACTGAAGATTATAACTGCACAAAATTAACAACTTAAATACCTTTCAATACAAATTTTTATGATTACCTGAAGATCATTTTTGCTATTCATGTCTATTTTTAGACATCTTTGAAATAATTGAAGTCACTAAGTGAGAAGAAGGCTTATTTTGCCAAAGGGCACATTTTAAAATGTTACCATAATTTACATTTAGCACAGTGTCCTGGCACACTGGCCACTCAAAGGGGTTCTCCCTTGCCTGTGCCAGTGCATGATCCTTTTCGATAGACGCAGTTCCCACATTTTTTTCTCAACTTCTTGATCTTGAAGAAATAGGATTAGTATTGTATTAGTATTAAAGAAAAAATAAAGTCCCTTTAACAACAACCATTTTGGTAGAAGCTTCATTATTGCATTTTCTGATTTGATTTTAGGTGGTTACTTTAATAACAAGTTAGTCTAGGTTTTGTATATCAGACATCAACAACATCTTTTCAAAAAATCTGAATCTTCAAAATCTCTGAATCTTAAAAAATCCCATTTTTCCTCGTAGCTGCAAATGCTCAACAAAAATTGGACCATGATTCACTTTTAAATTTTGTATTGACATAAACAGGATTGTTCATGTGTTTAACACCAACTCTGAAAAATCAAAGATTAAAAATGGATATGGCCTTTTTGTATTGATTTATTTTCCCCTGACCAATTAAACTTCAAAGGAACTAATACACTGAAATTAGGTTGTACCTTCCTGCCAGTTATGTTCTTTCTTCTAAAAAGTCATCTGCAGATAAGCTGGTGGTGAAAAAGGTGCTCTATCAGTATGGGGAAATTATCTGAGCTTTGTTAATCCACTTTGACCAAGGTGATACATCCAACAAGCCATTTGTTTTATGGATGGTTATAGTCTCAATAAGTACTTACTCTGCAAGGTTAAAATCAGGTCGATCTAGCTTCCATTTTAAAATAGAAGCCTGCAGGTTTTTTTAAATACTTTTCTACATCAGACTTCAAAATGGGGTCCCAGATCTTCTGGTCTGCACAGACTTTCCCCACCGCCTAATTACTGCTAATGACACCAAAACATAGCAGTGCCATGAGCATTATTTCACTCTGTGAAATCCTGGACTCGCAAGCATAGACTTTGATGATGTGCAGTGTCCCTGCACTAATTGCAAGGGAATTTCAAGAACAATTTTAATTCGGTCCTTGGCTATGATCATACACAGCTGTCATATTTCTGCACCTGTACAATCTGCTTTCTAGTGCCAAATTCTGCAAGTCCTGGCTTTTTGCAGCTCTGAATTCCGGGTTTTATTTGCTAGCTATTAGGCTTACTTAACCCTTGCTAGCCATTAGATTTACTTAACCTTTTCAATATCACCTGATCTGCAATATTTTCAGAAAGCCACAGTACCTTAAACTTTGAGCACTGGGGAATACAAGCTGAAGTGTAGCTCTTCCAGGTGCAAATTATGTAAACCATATCTTTTTATTTTTTAACATTTCAATGAAGCATGGGCAGGCGTTAGGTGACACGACTGAGTCCCAGTGACAAGGGTTTGGCGGTGCACTGTGTTTTGAAACCATTCAGGTGGCTGGCAGTGTGTGTCCTGGAGCCCTGGTGACTCGCTGGCTCTTGGCTGCACCTACCAGTGGACTGGCTGGGGACATGGAAGAGGTTCTTCCACTGGTTTCCAGGTCCCCTGACTCTCTCTACATGAATAAAAAAGGGGGTATATTAAATATCTTTTCTTTCACTGTTAGAACTGGAATGAACCACGTGTCTATATTTGTCAAACACAAGTGACTGAGTCGTGGACAGACTGGATGTGAATGTTGCAGTGATCACACATGGGCATGGACTCCACACACAAGATGGGGATGCAAAGTTGTTTATTACGCAGCCAGAATTCCCCCTAAATACCAGCACACCCAGGATATAACATCATATAAACAGGAAAGATGTTCACCACAGTGTCCCTCAATCACCTGGGGCGGTGCACAGATTTTGCCTGTTATGGTAACAGGTAAACAATACCCTATAAGGTCACAAACTACAATCATCACCTCTCACAGGTCCATCCCTGTCCACAAACTCACAATCCTCTCTCTGCCCATGCCCGGTGCCCTGGATACAGTCCCAGGGTCACCCATGGGCCCAGGAAAGAGGCTCTCTCTCTCTCTCCTCCCTTCAGGGCCAATCTCTCTATCACCACGTAGTGTACCCCTACAAATGTCACAGCGATAATGCAGGTGAACCTGCCAGACTGATATATCCTCACAGGTAAAATTTCCTTCTGTACTGTGCCGTGCAGTACAAACTGGGCAGGAAAATGCAAGCTGGATCATCAAAAGACCTAGATTTAGGAATGACTTGGCTCGCCTGCTCCTTTAAAGAAGGTGGAAATCCTTTCTCCCTGGGTTGTGCCAACCAAGGTGGGACAGACTGACAGTGTGTCAATATAAGTCTGATACTTATATCACAGAGGGGTTATACCACACCTCAGGTACACCATTTCTCCACCAGGAGGGTAGCACAGACACTTTCACTGATGGATTAAGCCCATCGAGTGGCCTGTAGACTTGTGTGCATCATGAATTGTCCCATATTTGCTTTTGCTGACTTTTCTGCAGAGGGTAGCCCAGCGTTAATGCAAAGTAGCACAGACAGAGATTAGGACTCACGAGCCTTAAAATTGCAGCTGAGACAGTGACTGTAGCTGCCACACAAAGCAACATGCCCATGGATGTGAGGAGTCACAAAAACAAGGGAATAATGAATCAGGAGGAGTTGAGAGAAGGGAATCTAGGCAAGGGGGTGTATATGCATCAGTATCTCCTCATGTGGAGTTTGTATGTAAAATTGCAAATAGGATGAAGATACAGATCTGTATTTCCATTGGAATTTTAGTGAATCAGGCTTCTCTCCTGTGGTTTATGACATTACCTGAAGCTTTTGATAGAACTGCAACCTGGTAATTCACAGCTGGTTGTAATTCATGCGTTATATAAATCTGTCAAGGGCTTTCAATGATACCATAAATGATGATACCATAAATTTAAAATATAAGGTAAAAATCTTTATATTGCTTATAATTGGACAAGGTACTGGCATCCATTAATTTTAATAACATATGAGGAAGATGAAAATTTGTATTTAGATGTTAGATGCACACGTAAACATCCATGCCCAGTGTATTCCTTTGATGGTATCTTTTACAGTGATCATTTGAGCTAGAAAAGACAATCTTCAACTTTTTTTCAGATCTGTATCTGTTCATTTCATTGCACCTATTGTTGCTCTTCATCTGTGCACCATGAGATTCTAAAGCATGACATATGTATTCCAGCAAACTAGAATATTTATATACAACAAAGATAAAGCTAGCTGTCATCTAGCAATAAGGAAAAGCAGTAAATATCTGATCTGGGAATGGGTCAGTGGGTATTTCATCGTCCTCGAGACAGATCAATAATAGCTTGTTTGCTGTATCGCTTGTCATCTTCCCTGGAGTCGATGGTGTGCTTTATTGACCTTAATAACTACTATAATAAATCCAGTAGAAATGAAAAAAACTCTTCTCTGTAATGAAAATCTGATAGCTTATCTGTCAAGCTGTCCTATGCAAAGAGCTATGTCCACTCTGCCCCATCCCCCAGGACATTGCCATTAGATATGTAGCAAGATTATGAACTACCACGGAATTTTATATGAGGTTCATCTTGCAACTTCTCTATACAATGGTACTTCTCCCAGTCTCAGTTTTATCTTCAATAAATGGAATCCTGTTTCTTTCTGTCTTTAATTCTTATGACTTCTTTAAATGAAGGGATTTATCATCAGGAAAAAGGAGGGTAAGTGGACGAAAACTAGGCCCATAATATACATAATCACCTGTCTGTTTAAATTAAAATAAATTATTATAAATAGTTGTATTCAGAGAGCAAATCCCCCACTCTCATTGCATAACTTTCAGCCCAGGAAGCAGTTCTGAAGTGCAGATTTTCCATCACTGCATAACTAAAGTTCCTAAAACTATTGATTTTTAAAGATCTTTTGATCTTTCAAACTAAACTAAAACGTAGTTTACCTTCAGACTTATTTGGACTCCAAGCCATTAGGTATAAGTGTGGTGGTGCCAGTTTTGAGACGTGAATGTTTAAGGGCTGTTTCAGAATTTGTGTATTGGCAGTATTTTCTTCATTTCACTCTAGTACTGCAGAAACAGAGACTGTTTGCTGGTTTGATGCAAAGTCTTTACCTGCAGACTTTAAAGATCTGATGCTGTTCGACTGTCACTAATTGGATGACCTACTCATGCCTGCAGATCTCATTCTCATTGCCATCCCTGTGGACTGGGATGCTCCTGACCAAGCACAGCTTTAGCACAGCTGAAGAGACACCAGCTGTTTCACAAGCTACCTATGTGCTTATGTACTGCTATCAGGAATATTCAGTACCGGTGCTGACCCTTCATGGCAGGCTTCCAGGCAAAACCAGGATATATTTAGAAGCTGGATTGCACCTGGTTAAGTGAAAAAGCTTCATAAATACTTTTATTCTGAAAGATTTCAAAAGCTGAAAACTGCCAGCAGTTGAGTCAAGAAAACGTTTGCTGATTTTTAATTGTCCATTGCATAGGATCCAAGTTTGAGTGAGGGTAATTAGACATAATGTGGCCTTTTTGGCTGCTGTTTTATCATGGTGAGCATAAAGACCGACTGCAAAAGATGTCATGGGATTACTGTACCAGGAGCACTGATGCCGTTCTGTCAGCATTTCAAATTTTGCTACTGAGAAACATATAGATAAGTCTAAAGCTGGGGTCAAAGCAATTTGACAATAAACTTCTACAAAATGAAGACAATATTCTCTTTGTTGGTCTGTTTCTCAAGATGGGAATGCTTCAGTCTCCATTCTGTTTCCTGCTGGCATTATTTTTTGGAATCTCAATTCTGCCTTTGTGAATTTTTTAGGAATAGTGTAACGCTGGAAGAAGAAAACCTCATGAATGGATCTGATGTATTTTGGACAAAAGATGCTGGGGGAGGACTACAGAGCAAGAAGTGGTCACTGTGAGTGTCCTGATCATGCCACCCATTTTATAGTCTGGGTAATTTAAGGTCACTCAGAAAAAAAATCTCCCACTCCCCCAACACTAAAAAGAAACCCATTTTGACTGACAGTTTTAAAGCAGTAGAGACATCTTAATTAGAAAATACTCTTGATCTGTATGAACTGGGAAGCCTCACATCAAATTTGTGCTCTTACAGACCGACCCAATCCCTTGCTGTGCCGACACTGCATCATGCTTTGCAGTGGCACTGCACTGCCACATCACACAGGTGAGGCGCAGCTCTCAGAGCTCAGACAAATGCAGAACACCAGAGCACCCACAATACCCCAGGGTGTAGCACAAAGCCTTCCTCTTCAAGGGTTACAGTCTGCAGTGCAGAGGTCTGGCATGGCTTAGCCACAGGTGGAAGACTTACAGATTTGCCCTGTCCATGCAGCAGCATGTGCCAACAGCAGCTGCAGATGGAGGCCTGAGCAGCGTTTACTCGCCTGAAACTGGAGCTACCTTCTCACTGCATCACTGTTCAGAGTGCAGTCCAACTACTTGAATGTTATTTGTCTGTAAATCCCAGCACATTTCCAATAGACCATGGGAGTAACTTGCCATTAGATAAAAATAACATTGGGTGTATTTCATAAACATTGTTATCTAGTGTAAATGTTTAAAACAGGAAGGATTGGAAAATTACCATTTAAAATAGCTCACACATCACTTCAGGTTCCCAGGTTTTGCTGCTGAACAGTAGTTGTGTATTTTAAGGATCACCTTACGAAGAGTACTGTCCCTCGGTGCAGTTCAGTGATGACTGAAGCACAAGCACGTCTTCATGCAGCTGAGGCACCATGGCAAACCTGACATGTAGTGTGAAGGGAGTCTGTGAACTGCTGACTCCTGCCAGTTATGCACAGGACTCCCTGCCTTAGCCAGAGCTCCAGGCAGTTCCAAAAGCCCACTCACACGGCAATAATTTGGAAACAAAAGGTACCTAGTAGCAACAGAAACAAACAGGCAGAGGTGAATAAGTGAGGAATGAGAACAAAACCCTAGGAGTACTTCAGCAGGTTCCTAGCTTTGTGAGCATCTTGAGGGCTTCTTTTCACTGCATGCATAACTAACTTGCTCAACAGAACCCTGCCCAGACTTTTCAAACTGCATTGGCACTTTACATCTAAGTATGGAAATCTTTAGTTTTAAAGTTTCCTCAGCTTGGGTGCTTCTATAAAACACATAGACTACTAAAAATAATTAACTGTGAAATCATACATACATCTGCTGTAGGAATAGTTATGGATTGCTACCTTGCTGCAGTCAGGCCAAGTGTTGGGAAAATATACAATGACAATTCTGCAATTCTTACTGAAATACACCAACAATGAGAATCCTTTCTCATCTTACCACTGGGAAGCTCAATTTCTTACATGCCATGTGTTTAGTGAAGCATGAAGGCAAAAGAGGCCTTACAATTGCTACTCCCCTCAACAGTGCCAGCATCACAGAGTAGAGACATTACAACAATTATGACTGCTAGGAGGTCCTGGTAAACAGCTAGTACAGTGGGAGAAGAAGGTGACTTTCTGTATGATGTTTGAATTATTTATCTCTCTTCTCTAAAAGCAGATGCTTTCCACAGCAGTAATCCTGACACCTGAGTAATAGAAAGAGTTGAATTTCTAATCAGGCTAAAACAGCTAAGTATAAACACGGTGCTGAGTCAGACATGTGCAGCCCTTTAATCTATCACTTCCTGGGAACAACAGAAAAACAACTGGAAGTGTGTTAGAGTTGTGCAAAGCGAAGGCACAGGAATTTTCATCAGAGAGAGGCTCTGAAGGCAGACTAAATGGATGAGAAGAAATCACCCTGGTTGGCTCCTTAGGTCTCTTCTTCAGACTACAGTTGTGGTCTGTCTGTGTCCATAGCTTGCAAAGCCCTCCTTGCCAGGACACGGTGAATGGATGACTTGCAAAACCAGTCTCTGGTCTGACTGAGTGGAAAAAGAACAGTACTCAAAGGCTGATGAAATCCTGCTTGTTCCCTGTTAGAAAACCTGACCAGTAGCTGGATAACCTCACAAGATGATAACTTGTTCCCTTTTAGAGAGCCTTACTTGAGTGCTTTACTGCCTGTATTTCTTGACATTGAAGCACATGACAATTGTATCTGGAAGCTTCCTTACAATAAGAAAAGGGAAGAGCTTCCCTAGTTTTAGGCTGAGTGGCTCAGGATGGGTCCCAAGCCACAAACACTTCCGTCATCCAGTGAGTCAGTATCCTCTGAGGATGCCATTAATAAAAAGCAAAACATACAACCCTAATTTACCACACATTTTGTTCTTAATAAAACTCATCTCCATCTTTTGATGCTTATTTTTTAACGTTGACTTTTTCCCTGAGAAGTAATTCACCTATTTTTCTGAAGATAAGGGGAAACCTTCTCCCAATGCTTCTAGGCAAAAGTTGATTAACTAAATGTACCTACAAAGTTGATCTACTTGTCTCTTTCAACTAGTAAAGCTTATTCAGGTCAGTCAGTAGCAATGGCTGCCCTGAATTCAACCAGGCATTTTTATTTTTAGTCAGGACAAAATATCCTTCAGATTTGTTGCCACCAAGAAATTTAGTCTAGATGGGAATTCAAAGATTCTCTCTCCAGCCCAGGCAGAGTTCTGCTGCCAGATTAGTCTTCAGTAGATGAACATTGGCTGCAGAGTTTTACCTGTGCACAGAGCAAGGGTGTGATTTCCTGCAGCTTTTACACTGATAACTGTGACTGGGAGGAATGGCACTATTCTGCTCACCCTCCAGATGATTTCCCTCCATCTGACTTGATTCTGCTGTGATTGTCCCACAAATACATTGGTCTTGGCTTCCTTTCTGAAGAGATTTACACTTGCTTTTGAAGTCTTTAAACTTGAAGGCGAATTTGTGCTAGATGCAGAAGGGATTAGCTGTGTTGCAGGGCTTCTAAAAGGGTTTAGAATGCTTTTGAGTGAAAAAAAACAACCTCTAGCAAAGATTCAGTAGTTTTCCAATGGAAAAAATTACCAACATAACTGAGGGGCAGATCCCACACACACCACACTGTTGTACTCAAACTTCTGCCCACAAATACAAAGAAAAGAAATCTTTCCAGTTGTGGAATTCTGAACCAATTGCGGACTGGGGAGGGGGGAGGGAAGAGTTCATTGGTTAATATATTCCACTGTACCCTATTTGCAGCAACTGGGCAGAAAAGGCAAAAACCAGTGAAGAACCAAGTTCTGGTAGTGCACACACACAGGTGTTTGCTGTTTCAAGAAAGAATTTGCAAAGATCCAAATACAAGTTATTTCCCAGTTTCCGGTTGAAAGCCCACTGGAATTAGGAGGCTTGCTACTGTCGGTTTGTTGAAAAATACCGTATTTGCTGCTGTGTTTGTTACTCAAATGTTAACAACTGTATTTATGGAATTGTTTTCTACTTCATTTTCTGTTTACAGCTTGCTGCTGCATCCTGTGCAAATCCTGTAATTCATTGACTAAGAAAAGAATGAGCATTGCTACAGTTTTATGGGTGTTAGGGGACTGGTATATGGTAAAGCAGTTGGGATAAGAATCAAGGGAAACAGAAGATGAAGTCTCATATATCCTTTAACAAGCCTGGTACTAAACATCACTACCATGTCTTTCCAGTCTGCTAATTGTCATATGTGGCAAGAAAACAGAAACATCAAGCACTGCTACAGGCAGACTGCATGCCAAGAATGTAGCTAGCACTGGGCTTGCTCACCCCCAACTTCCTCTAACATCTCACGCTGGAGTGCTTAGTGCCTGTGTACACAAAACAAAGGTTTTCCTATTTCTAAATAGGGACCTAAACTACCTCAGCAGCCTTTGATTCTATTCTTGGACAACAAACTGATGTAAGCCAGGAACTTTGCTTTTGCTTATAACAAAGAAATGGCATGTTTATTCACTTGAATGCATTCAGTAAATAGGCAAAGCTATATAGTTACAGTTTGACTGAGACCTAAACACATCCTAAAATTATGCACAATAATATACTAAAGCAAAACAAGTGTATTAGGGCGACAATTTAAGCTACCAAAATTGAACTTACCACATTAGTGCAATACCAGAGAAGGTTTTGAGATAATTTCAGACAAGATTCTTTAAGTTGTAAACGTGATTATGAAAAGATACAATAATCACATTTCATTTTTGTATTACTAAATACTGTTTTTAACAAACTTCTAAAGAACATTCTCCTCTATAATGTGTAGGTTCTCAGTATTCTGAGTGTCTCACTAAGACTGCGTGGTTGTCATTTAAGCCCTCACAGACTTTGTGGCAAGCTCTGTCTCCTTTGAAATGAATATTTAGCTCTCCTGTGCTATGATGGGATTTCTTGATTTCAAACACAGGAAGGAATCTAGGGGCAAAGGGGAAGAATATTTCTTACCATAGCAGATGCATAGAAAGAAACTTCTAACAGAAGAGCTCTGACGGAAAGTATCAATTATCCCTCAGGCTGATAAAGCCTTAAATATGCAAAATAGATAAACTTTCTCTAAAGCACATGAGACTGTGAAGGCTGTTCCTCCTGGCTCTTCAAAGCTGTGACCTGGTCCGAGAAACAAATGCTAGCAGCAATGCAGAGAACCCTTGTTCTTGTACTTCTCCATGTTGCAACAGTATTTGTTCGTAAGGTATTTTTATGAACCTGCTCAGGTAATTGATCAGAATCAAAACTTTTTTCTGACAAGTTTTTGTTTTAAGAAAACAGACACAAAACCAGAACTCAAACCAAAAGAAAAGTTTGGATCAGTTGTTCCATCCCCCATTTGCTGCACTGACCCATAGAGATGAAACAGCTATGCTACACAAGCAAGAAGTGCAGGAAAATAAGAGCACATCTGTAGAGTGAAATACCACGCTGAGTATGGATGGACCCATTACCCATCCTAGGTGCACTTCAGAGGCTGCATTTCAGAAAAGCACTAATCTGGTACTATATCCTGATCCTACTTACCTAGATTGTTTCTGGAGCATATCTTTCAGCTTAATTTTCCACAGAGGGCACGCAGTTTGCATAACCCGGGACTGCTCCCCAACACAAATCCAAGCATGAGAAGTGGGAGATACCTGGAAAATCATTCGTAAGGTGCCAAGCTACAGCACTAAGGTTGGCTTACCCTTCACACTTCACAGCTGAGGAAGTAATAAAAGGTGGGGAGAGAGCATGAGCATGGTTTAAACTGGCCTGACACTGCAAGTGAGAAGGCAGCCTTTGATTTATATTTGCTGGCTGAACAGTGGCAATTACTTAAGGTATGACTGGCCCTTGCTGGGTTTTGATGCCCTTTTACTGAAAATTTTTCCTTCCATAGCATTGCCAGTGGTAAGGAAAGTGTGGGTGTTGCTTGTTTGCCTCAGTAGAACAAGGATGACCTAGTTTATACTGCTAGGGGAAGTGTTTTGATCTAACCTGGCTTACACAGCACTGAGGCAGCAAAAGGTGCCCTTGTGGGTTCCCCTCTGGGCCCTGCTCTGTGGGTGGTGACCTTCTGAGAGGTGCTGAGATGTTTTGCACAGGTCTGACTACCTGATAAGTGAACACGCCATAAACTGTGACTTCAGGGTGTGCAACTACAAGTTGCCTTCACACACTTCTCTTCATACAGGCTTCCTGGGTGAAGGAAAGGAAATGTGTTCACAATCTGATTCAGAAGAAGATGAGAAAAGCTTTCATTTATTTTTATGATTTTCCTTATGTTTTACTACTGTCTTTATACCTTGACTGATTCTAAGCTTTTTGATAGCTTTTGTCTGCCACTTCACTGTTTTTCTTCCAGTGGGTATCTTCATGTGATAAACCAATGCTCTTGTACCATACAGCCCTCTCTTTGTTGGCAACTCCTGTAAAAACTGTACTCCAAGCTGATAAACAGAATTTAAATGAATAGGTTGCAAGTAAGATTGTAAGAGAAGACCAGCTGGATTAAAAGGTGGTGGTGACAACTAAGTGCAGCAGCAATCTTAAATGAGATGAAGGGTCAATGAAGCTCAGCCCACCAGGATGTGACAGAAGCTGCACATAGGGAATAGGCTGCCACCATGAGCAGTGGTGCTGCCTGAAGGGCCCAGAAGGAAGCAGGTCACTTCATGATAGAGGATGGAGGGAAGAGGCAGGCAAAGGGCTGTAAGCAGTGAAGAGAAAGGCTCTGCAAAGGGGTTGAGTAGAATTCAGGAAACGGGTAAAAACATGGAGAGTTCGACAGCTGTCTGTCTTCATATGTGTGCTGCCAGATGTTGAATGAGGAGGTGGCTCTGTGTCATTGGGGGAAAAAGTCTGGACTCTGTGAAATCATATGTTGAAATCTTGCAATAGAGAACATTTTCTTATGTGGAAAATGAAACTTAGAATGTCCCCGGTGGAGGTTCTGGTCAGAAACTGAGTATAACAACACATGCTTAATGGCCTTTGCCAGACACCAAGCTGGCAGTGCAAAATGCACTGTCATGTGACAATCCAGCTCCGTGGTAAGAGCTTTGGATCTGTACATCCCAAACAAGAAATAGGCATCCTTCAAAACTGGCATGGTAGAAAATTGTGGTCTTAGCCAGCAGTCTGCCTGTACACTGTTGCCCATTACAGAAACATTTGTCAATGCCCAACATCTTGTCTACCAAAAGTTAGTTAGCTAAAACCTGATGGGAGCTCACAAGTGCAATAGCAGTCCCACAGTGGGGGTAAAACTCCCCTTTTGGAGTAAGTTTACAGAAACAGAAATTCTCATCAGAAATGTAGACCATAAGCAGGCCCACTCTAAAAATGATGTGTGCTGTGGAAAAAGACACCAAGGGGAAAAATCTGAAAGCAGATTTTACAGATAACACTGGATGAAATGAGGCCTTGAGCCGTGAACAAAGAAACACATTGCCTCATTTTGGTGAGTGGAGAATGTTAATTTAATCTCCTTTTAATCAATAAGATTGAATTAACTGAATATATCATTTAATTCTCTGACTGAAATCAATCCACATGCCTTACAGAAGGGATAGTAGCACTGTGGGTAAGGCAGAAAACCTACCTCCGTGCCAGCAGCAGGGAAAGGAAAACTACTCCAGAGGGTGAAAAAAGCTCTCGTGCAATAAACCTGTCAGACATGCAAAAGCTAAAATCACTCAGTTCCATGATACCACTGTGGAAAAATGGCAACTGAAAATAAGATAAGCTAAGAAGGAGCAAAGCATCACATGCATACAATGAAAATTAATCAGCCTTTCCAAAAAATCATTGTATATAATGCTTTTAGCATAAAGTTGCCCACCACAGACCTTGTGTTAAGGTTGGGGCAACAGAAAAAGTCTTTGCTTACTGGAAAGAGAGCAGGATTTGTGAAATGCATAGAAACATCACCAGGGACAATCAGATGCAGTGAAGACAAGGACTTGCTACAGCCCAGCTTGTTTGGTTTCAAACACATTTACTGTTACAACCCTGAGGGCACCACCAGTCCTGACCATTCCTGCCCACTCCCAAGGGCTCCCCCTACCTCCCCATGGCCTAGTGCCCTTGGCTGGGGCAGTGGGATGGACCCTGGATGCCAGGCTCTGCCATCACCCACCCAGGGTGCCCCCAACACTCACAGCCCTTGTGTTGCCCTGACAGTTTTGGTAGATAAAAACTGGGGAAAAAACTACTTTTAAAAAGAGGCATCTAGAATTTGACCAAGTGTGCTCAAAGTACTGAATGAGTTAATTGTTTGTCGGGATGCAATCATGTCTACGAACTTTGTAATATATGCAATAAATCTTTAAAAAAAGCCCTACAAATCTGGTCTGTGGAAATTCCCTGTGAAGAAACACAGCTCAGGTGACTCATATGATTTACAGATAACTGACTGGGCTTTAGTCAGTAAGTTGGTGTTGCCTCCAGAGCAGAAATGGAAATCTGCATGCAAAGGGATAGAGTTGTTGATAGAAACAGGAGTAATTTAAATCTGTCTTAAGAGTCCAGGGTTTTACAAAAGTTCCAGCTGCTAAGAATACTTTGGGATCTAAGGAAGGAAGAGATGTCTGTTTTTGTCAGACATTTTGGTCAGATACGGACTTTAGCAACTACTGGGGGAGGGAAGAAAGGTCAGAAAAACTGGGTGAAGACGAGTCCTGGCCCATGTAATGCAGCGAATATAACTGAGAGATACCAAAATAGCCTCACAGACCAGCTGAGAGCAAAGCCAACCTAGCAAATGCCAAAGCCGTGTTGCATGGAGTGAGAGAGACTGGGGGAAAGGGGCCCAAGGACCAACCACCTCACCACGGACCACCTGCACGAGGGGGTAAGATCTTCCCAGCCTGTGAGGTGTCTCATCAGAGAGGTGGAACTGAGCTTTTGGTCCATTACTGGTCCTCACCCAAGCTGAAAGCTGAGCCGGCATGCATGTGAACAGCTTCAAAAGGAAGTAATTTACCTTAGGCGCACAATCAGTGAAGGAATTTCTACCGATTAAAAGAGAATCAGAGCTGTTCAGAACTGGCCAAGTCTCCAGATGTTCATGGAGCTTTGTACACTGGGTCTGTGGGGTTTTCCAAATTCCAAAACAATTGCATAAAATGAGTAAGAGACTAGTTTGGGGTTATTTTCAGAGCGGGAAAAGGAAACATCGCGTTTCAAACCCCCTTTCCTGTGAAACACAGACGCTAGTGCTTACAAACTGTGAGCAGAACTGACAGAAGAAGACATAGAAGGAGAAAAGGAAGAAGCTTGTTGGAGTGACTGTTCCCCTCTGCTCCCAAAACCCCTTTTTCTAGATCCTTCCTGCAGCTTTTCAGTTGTTCTAAATCTTAACAAAGTCTTAGGAGTTTTACAATTCTTTTGCAATGCTTCCCCACCACAAGAGAATACCCATTCTTTCTGCAGTGTATTTTTAGGCTGCATAAAGCTGGTCCTATTCTATTGGTAATGTTTCCTTGTAATTTACTGAAATTCTCATTTAAGAAAACACAGGCTGCTTTTATTGGATGCCTGATTCCAAGTTTTCATGAATTCTTGTGTCAGTTGTGTTTCACAGACCTGAGTACAATGCAGTAGCCAGACATGCGTGCTACATTCCAATAACATGGTATCAAACAAAGTATTCAATCAGAAGTCAAAATAATTTAACAAGTACCTCCAATCTGACTCAGCCCTCGCCAAACTAGGGCTTGTATGAGAGGGGAAGCTTTTTGGCACAGTGACAGTGGAAAAAAACCTGTTTCCCTGGAGTAACTTTGGAAGTGCAGTAGTACGGAATAGAGTTACAGAGTTTCCGCATTGGAATTTATACCTTACAATCTGCAGCAGAATAATGATTCAGGCTAACTTCTGTGTGAGCTGGTACTGTGTAGACAGGTGAATTCAGGTGAAATCCCTTGCAAATCTTGAGTTTCGGAGCAACTGCAGGAAGGTACAACCTGTTTACCTGGGAGTAGAGATTAGGGGAGTGACAAGAGAAGTGATCCCTGGCAGCCCCCAGGATGCTGCAGGCTGTCCAGCAGGATGTGTCCCAGCTGGGCTTGGCAAGCTGCAACAGGGAGGCCGCCCAAGGGACTCTGGTCTGTGCTACAAGCAAGCTGGGAAGTGCTTCTGCTTTTCCTGCCAGAAGCCACTGTTGCTGGCCATGGGGAGGTGAGCTGCGGAGAGCTGCTGGTCTCTAGAAACTGGCCATGTCCAAGGCAGTTGCTCCCTGCCTGAAAACTTCCCCCCACCTTGTTTCTATACGATGGGACAGGCAGCCACAGCCCCCATGTAGGCTCTAACAGGTACCTGTTTGGTAGAAAGTCCCTCTTGTGCTGGTTTGTCCCAGTGCTAACCTGGATGGCACATCAGTTTTCATGGATGTCACTGTGTGAATCTCCAAAACCAGCACAACCCCATTTTGGACATGACTGATCTCAAAGCCAAACATCTTTTAACTGCTCTCCTCCTAACTCAGATAATTTTTTTTTTACAAAAAGGTGAAACTAGAAAGTTTTTCCTTGTGTAGTGCATGTATTCTTAAACTTGCTTTTTTTAGTGGTCATTGTGCTCTACATGTTGGCCATGACATCTTAAAAATGAGAGTTGCACACTCACGATTATTTCTGCTATCAAGGGTTTGTTTTCCCATATCTCCGCTCACAAGCTCAAGCTCCCAAAGCAATATTAGGGTTCTGCCTGCCACTGAAAGGCAGAATACTGTATTCCCTTTCTTTATGGCTGTGACTTATTTTTTGGTACATTTCTTTCTGCAGTGTGAAAGAAACAGGCCAGTATCTGCAAGATTTGATTCTCCTTTGCTGTGTTTCTTGTGCTGTTAGTTCCTACTGGGTCAGCGCAAAATTATGAACAAGATATGTCTCCAAAACCTGAACACTTTAAATCTGCTTTGCAAAAATGTAAGGGAGTGAAAAACTATATACAGGAGGGCTATTTTCATTTGCAGTGATGTCTCAGCGAGTGGCTGTTGCAAGATGTGTTTAGCAAAGGAACACGGATACGGCTGAGGAGAGCTGGTACACAAGCTTGCTACAGGTTTACCTAAGGGCTGCCTGTCCGCAGCGGACCCTGCAGGTACGTGTTCTTTAACCACCTCGGGCAGCACCTCTCGCCGGATGGCGGAGCTTTGCACGGCTGTGTGATGCCGAGCACGGGGATCACACAACCACACCGGGGCGAGCCTCCGCTCCCCTTCCAGCGCCCGCGCTCCTTTCACTCCGCATTCCAACGCGCGTTTCCGCGCCCCGAGCAGCCGGACATGCGTCCCTAGGACCCCCGTGGACGACGCACCAGGGGCAGCAGNGGCCGAGGGGCCACCATGGACAACTTCTTGGCGGAGGTGAGCGCGGGCCGGTAGGATCCTCCTCCTTCTCCTCCAACGTGGGGTCGCTTTTGTGGGCAGGATACCGGCAGCAAAGCGGCGGGAGGCTCACGGAANGACGGGACGGGACGCGACTAAGGCGCAGCCCGTGGGGCGCTGCCCGCTCTCCGGCCAGGGCGGAGCGGGGCGGGGGCGAGGCTGAGCGCGGCGCAGGGAGCGGCGCGGCCCCGGCTCCGCCTCTGNCAGCGGGGAGGGAGGGAGCTGCTCCCCCCAAATTCCTGGCTTCTGTGGCCGTGGCCGGGGCGGAACTCGGGGCCGCCGAGCTGGAGCGGTGCTGCCGCGGGCTGTCCGCGGGTGCTCGGCGGGTGCTCGGCGCTAATTGGGGCTCCTTGGAGCGGCGGGGGATGGAGGCTCCAGTGCCGCGGCTCTGCCCCCCAGCCCCGCTCCCACCGGCGACACCTCCCCCGCGGCCGGGACCCTGCGGGCAGCGGCGGGCGCCGGTGAGGACCCTGCCCCGCTTCCTGCTGCCGGCGGCGGGGCAGCCTCTGAAACCGTGCCGAGGTGGGAGTGGGGGTCCCTCCTTGGGGGTTCCCTGCGTGAAAGCTGGGGAGCGGGCTTTGTCCGCCTTGCACGGGCATGAGAGGCTTCAAACGATGGAGGGTTCAGGGGCAGGGCTGCCTCTGGGCACTCTTTCTAAAAGGTTTGTTTATTGAGTGTATGTTATAAAGTACAGACGAAATCTTTTACACGGAATGCAGAGGAGGGGGGCTGAAGTCTTGAAAGTCGTTTGAGCTTTACCTTGGTCTTGTGGATCTTGACAACTTCAGTATGCCATGGTGAGGAAACCAAATCAAAGGTGCTTTGCTAGTGACTCAGGATATTTGATTAAACTCAGAACCTGGGTCCTCTTCTGGTCCAAGCTGGCTAAATTTTGTACAACGATATTTTACTGGATCAGTTTAGCCCGCCTGGTGTCGACACAACCTTATGAACATAAGGTGTGAAGGATCAATAGCTTCTGTGTGTGTGTGTTGTGCCTGTAGTTTGTTGGCAAAGCCCGTGACTGTGTTGTGACTTCTGGTGACTGCCTGCCCACTTGCTTTAATTGCACCTCTTGCCGAAGCAGTTGCACTGTCAGGGTTGTAAATACAGGCCAGGCATCTGTTTTACAGGGCTGTGATTAAACTGCAAAACTGTCCTTTGCCCTCATGAAACAACGTCCCTCGTGTTCTTGGTGCTGCTGTTGATGCTTCCACAAGAAAAATAGGTGATCTGTTTACTGAAATAGTAATTAGTCAAATAAAAGAAGGTCATACACTTTATTGCTTGTTGGCTTTTCATTTGTCAGACAACAAAAGTTCTGTCAAGTGCAATAAGAAGGAAGAAATGCAGGATTAGCTTTGATGAAGTCTGAGTTAAGTAGTAATACTGCTTTTTTTTTTTCCTTTAGAGGATGTAGTCCTCACCTTTCAAAAGCTTGTAAGCCATGAGCAATACGGTAGTATTAACCTAGCCTTGCAAAATTAGTCTGAAGAGTCATTCTCCCCAACACAAAGTACTGTAGTGTGCCCTGCATAAAGGTGAAGAAGAGTTTTCATGGTTTTGACTCCCCTATTAGGCAGAATTACTTGCTGCAGGGAAAATACAAATAAATTTTGCCAGTCCGTGTTAGCATTTCAGCATGTATTTATGTTAATCTGTGGTTGCTTCATGTGGACTTTGATCTTTCTTAAGAACTTTGACTCCCTTTCAACATGTTGATATTACTTTAAAAGATCAGTAAATATAGCACCTTGACTTTAATCTGCATCCAAAGTCCCACCCACAAGTATAAACATTTTCCTTCCCTTGCTCTGGAGCGGAGCATATGTAAATGACAAACAGGGAGCATGAGGCACAATAGCAGAAATGCACTGAGTCTGACCCAGCTACCACAGAAGAATGTCTGTTGAAGGCACTGGATTGAGCCACTAGGTAATTTAATTTGTGTGAGGCAGACATCCTGCAGCTGCTCTTTACAAAAATATTTGCTGACTTATCTAGGGAATTACTGTTCTTGTTATAATAAGTTATAGTGTGTGGAAGAAGGAGGAAGCTGGATGAAAGGCGCAGGTGAAAAGCCCAATCTGCTCTGCTCTTCTTTGTCAGCGATGTAAGCCCGCCGATGTGATTATATTTTGGGAGAAAAGCTGATAGTGGGAAGGGTTTCTACTGGCACTTCACTGGGGTTGTTCCTCTGCATTACCCAGAAGCTCCTGTTCGCTGCACTGGAGGCAGAAGTGTCTTCAGTCTGGCTGTTGCAGAAAATACCGTACAACTTAAAAGAGTTAATAGGAAAAAAAACCCTGCATTACTATTTCTTCCATATTGTTCCATAGCTAGATGGTAAATATAACATGCTCTCGGCATAGGGTGATGCTTACTGGAACAAAATGAGGCAACTGAATGAGGCACCTCCGGAGAGCAGGAGGTGCATCGCACGGGAGGGACTCCTGTTGGGACTTGCTGCCTTAAGTGAGGTGTGGGATAACGCCAGGCTCCTGCCAATCACCTGACGCTGCCATCATCATCTGTGACTTAGCAGCTCTTTGACTTCTCCATCTTGCTGCCCAGTTTCCTTTCGGTACTATTTCTTAGTATTCTTAGCTTTTATTCTTAAAGGACAACAAGTGGTTGTACTTGTCTCCAGGGAAGCCGTGATTTCCATCCGTGTCCCAATTTTCTAGCTCAACCAATTTAAAAAAACCCATGGCTCTAAGTAAATAATTAGGCAAGAAGAGTTTGCCCTGTAACTTACTCCCCAACATGCTTTAATTGGTGCAAGATACTAACATAATAACAAAGTTGCATTCTAAATACATAGGAAAAGTGTTTTCTGAGACTTTTTAAAAGGCTGTTGATTGGTCTGTGCTTCCTTACAGTCTTTGAAGGAAGATTGGAGGTTAAAAAATTTAAATTTTTTTATGTATATTTATGTAGTCATATTTGCTTATCTATAGTATTAAAACCTGTAGAAATCCCGTATGGATCTGTGCAATAGAGCCATTTGGCTGTGTTTCTTAAAACAACCTGAAAAAATTGTTCCCATATGTTTTACCAACAGCCAGGGTGCTCTCAAGGGAGCAGGCTCCTGTGGTAGCTGAGGTCAGAATTTTTTCCAGTGAGAATGCATCCCTGCTAAAAGGGGATGTATGCCGTGAGGGAAGGAAGAAAGTAATTTCCAGCTGAGGCAGAAGACAAGGAAATTGATCACAAAAAAGGCAGGAGACTGGGGGCTCAGACTGCCTCTTCAGCATCTGAAGTTCCCAAGCAGTGCTTATCAGGGCAGCAGAGGAAGAGGATGCAGAAGTCAGGTTTGTCTTGTTCCTCTTATGAGGTAGTCACTTTGACCAATGCATACATGGTGTTGCACTGAACCATGGTTGCTGTCCTTGTCACAGAAGAAGTGTGGCATTTGCTGTCCCAACGGAAGTCAGAAAGGGCTAGAGGTTGGGAGGAACTTCTGTAGGTCATCTTGTCCAAACCTGCCCTCCGAGCTGGTGCTCAGCTCCTGGGGAACTTGCAGCACGGTGTGCACAGTGGTGGCTGCAGGGATTGTTTGGATTTAGCTGTTGCCAACCTTAAAGGATTCCCCCCACCCTTGCAATTGGGGAAATTGAAAAGGGAGAACAACTGTGTGTCCTGCCTTCTGTGTAGCATGTCCGGGTAGATGATGTTGAAAGAGATCATTATAAAAGCATCACCATCATAGAGGTCCTGCTGATGTTTCTCCAACACTGCGCAGGAGTTTATTTGGAACTGCAGGGTACCCTCCCTGTGTCCTTTGAGGCATGGGAAATACTCTGTGTCTACCATGCTTTTATTTGCAGCAGTATCACTGGTACCTCGAGTTCAGAATGGTTTCCTTCACTTGTGCTCTCCACGGCTGCACATACTTGCCTGTGTACCCTGTTTTAAGGAGAGGGCTCCCAGCAAGTATTCTGAGGGAGCAAGTGTTGAACCTCCTTCTCTGGGAAGGATATGGGACAGAAATTTAGCTTCAGGAAGCTGTCAGAGGAGGTTTCTGCTTGAACCTGGAAGCTCTTAATTCAGTTATGCAGCTTGCAGCAAACTTTTCCTTGGTGCTCCCTTGTTGCAATGTTTGGCAGATCACAGCCTCACAGGAATGAGTCCTTTGAGGAGTTCATCATCTCCTGCAAACAAGTGGCCTTGGCACCACCAAGGTTACTTGCCTAAAGAGAAAACCTGGTAATGCAAATAAATACATGCATCAATATACATGGCTTCTGGCTGTGCTGTGCAGCCCAGCGGATGGGTTTGGGACGACCTTGGAAGTCTCCGAAGTTTTCGTTTCCAAGTGTTTTGATGATAACACAAGCACAGGTTTGATGTTCCAGCTTTTGGTATTGGTGTAAGCAAAGTTGTCTTTTAGACTGGTGGGGCAAAACCATCATCCCGTGAGTGATGGCATAAAGGTGTTTCTGGAGACCTTCTGAGTGCCAAAGCCATGCCAAGCAGAAACTGGTGCCTCTTTCGGCTGTTGACATTGGCTGCGTTCTCTGAAGTTTCTGAGCTGTGACTTCTCATATTTAGGTTTTTTGAAAGCTGATGGTTGTTTTGTCTACAGTTATTTTTAGGTTAATTAGAGAGCACTGTGTTTTGAATAGAAAATGTTTCAAGGGGGCTTAGGACTACCTATCAAGTCAGAAAGATGAAGTTTTTTTCCAGTTTATTTCTCCAAGCTGGAAATCACATTCAGCTCATCAGTATCATGTAATGGTCACTGCCCACCACAGATACTTCACATGTGCCTTTCATAAGACAAATCTGTGCAACTGAAGCATTGTCGTTGCTGGGCTGGAGCCTAGCAACCCTGCTGGCACTGCACATATTGTAAAATGACACAATTCTCTTAAAGCTGCAAAATATGTAAGTTTTGAAGTTGGCAATAGAGGCTCTACATTCTGCAGGGTCTACTTGTGGTTTTTTTGGTATGTTCAGTCAGACTCCAACCAAAGAAAAGCTGTGAAACCCACTATTACAGAAGACTTGGCTGCTTCTGAGTCTGGGATTTTTTTTTACCTTCTGGTGGCACCTCACTGAAATGTTACCTTTTTCTTTTTTTGGTCTTTTCCCTAATTGTATGTTTGTGTTAGCACTTTGTGTGTAAGCTATTTTGCTCTAACAAGATGTTCTTCTTTATATGTGTTTTCATTTGGTGAGCACTGTGTATGGGGGAAGTTGATGGTTGTGAACCTCTTCAGGTTTTTTTTGTTTCAGAGCTGTCGTGCAGCCTGCTGGCTGGTAAAAGGGAATAGTGTTTGAAAGCATGGCTAGTCCCAACTTATTTTTGATGCCAGGTGGCACGGGCTTTTATCAGAAATGTTCCACGTTTTTTTCCATGATTCTGTGATGGCAGGAGAGGACCACTTTGGGGGAGAGAGGGAAGCAAAAAGGAAGGATAGCTTGAGCTTTCAGTGTTGTGTGGGGAATTTAATGTAGTGGTCCAATGAGTAACCTGAGAAACCCTGCAACCTTTCAGTGCTCTTGTTGCCCCATTGTGCCTCAAAAGATAGAAGGAAAAGTTTGGGGCCCCTTATCAATAATTATGCATGGTTGTACCACATTTGGCTTCTGTGGTGATTTCAGTGAATCTTGGGCTTCAGCATGGTAAGACCAATTTAGTCTTCATGAATCTGTTTTTTGACTTTAGAAAATAGCTGAAGAAAAACTGGTAGGTCCCTGGCTCTGTGTGCTGGTGCATGTGTGTATCTATGTACAGCGTCCCAACCCCTAGCAAGTGAATAATGTGCCTCCTTTTTTTTGCTTTCAATATGGATTGTTAATATTGGTGTTACTTTTATAAAAAATTCTAGCAAGACAAATGCCTTTTTCTGTCTCTTGGATGGGTGGAGACCCAGTGGAAGGTGCAGCAGCCCCCAGCCGAGAGCAGGAGCAGCAGCTCCACCCCTGGAGCATCCGGCATGTTGACTGCGGTGCCGTCGCAGTTCTGAAGGGAAGCGTGTCCTCTGGGTAGTTTGATCTCACCAACCTTTTTGGCTTCAGGGCCAGTATTTTTCCTTAGTGAATCACCATCTCCAGATGTGGTCAGAGCCAGGAATATAGTTTTGGGTGGAGTGTGGGTAGAAGGGCAGGAGGTAAAAGTCACTCTGAATTAAGACTTTTGCTGAAGGGTCAAAAAAAAGGAATTATCAGCCTTAAGTCACTAATTGTAACAACTTTACAAGTTTTGGGATGTGACCTCAAAACTTGCTAGATTGATTATGACTTCAGGCTTGTATCAGAGGGTCATGGCTTAGGCGTTCTCATTTCTCTTGGTTTTTCCTGCTATTTATCATTATGTGACATTTTAAACCATTAGTGAGACATAAATGAGGATGATTTCATGTTGGGACCACAGCTAATGGCAAATTACTGGGTTTTAGGTATTATTGGTTCAAATTTTGCATGATTTTTTTTTCTCTAATTATTTAGGATTATCTAAGATGTCCTATGTCTGAAATACAAACATTATCCATTGGCCATATTTACTGTAAAGCAACTTTGTTCTGGACAGCCCCTTGATAAAGAAAGGTTAAGTGGCTTATCCTTTTCTTAAGAAGTCTGTTAAATAGCTCAAACACTCCATTCTTTTAAAGGCAGAACTTTTCAAAGTTTGGATTCAGAATGGGAGCTGATATTGACTATGCTCCAGATCTGCCTTTTGAAGTAAACTATATCCATGCCAAAGAAGAAACTACAGCTTTGCTACATGGAAAATATGAGCATTATATTGGGAAAATATACTGGGAAAGATTCATTAGGAGAGAAGGAATGAGTAACAATTACTTGTATTTCTAAATGTTCCTGTAACGAGAAAGGGGATGTTGGGAGAGAATACACTGTCTACTCCTAGGCAAAGTTGGTGATTAATAATGTGATCTCAGGTAGGTCCAAATATCATTTATGCTTGTTCCTGATACCCTCAGCCAGGGCAGCCAGCCCTGTAGGGACGTGTGGCAGCTTTTCTGGAAGGTCTTGTTCCATTGTGACTGGATGGACACTCTCCCACTGCAGACCAGTGACTGACTGGGCAAGGCTGCTGAGCTGATTCAGCTGCAAACACATCATAACCATGCTGGTTTTACTCATTAATGTAAATACTTGCTCTGTATTTAGCTGCTGTTTTCCTTTGGGCCAAGTGACCTTTTTTTCAGTTCAGCCTGTGAAAGCTTTCTTATTTGGTAGAAAGTTTAGGGAGTTGGGGTTTCTTTTTTACTGAAATTGCAAACATGAGTGATGTTGGAGTAACTTAATAATATATGGGGTTTTTTTTGTTGAATAGGTTACTAGGAACAGATACAATTTTGGTTCGCATTGGAAGCATGGCAGAAATTGGGCTGTGTTCGGTTTTGCCGGCCGAAGTTAACATTTCTGTTTTCTGTAGACTCTTCTGTAGAGGGGTTTAACACACAATTTCTGTATGAGATCTTGTAGTTTTTCCTAGTGTGCAGTTGTGCTTAGGTATTTTTCATCAAGGGATAGAGTAGTCAGTAACTGGAAAAAAAACCAAGGCACACTTCAGCCTTTTTAAGGCTCTGAGGTAAACTCTGCAGTTTACCCTGGTGTATGGAAGGAAGTTTTCAAAAGTGAAAGGTGCTAGTCACTTCTATGGTTTGCTAAACCTGCACTGAAAATTCAGATGCAATACACCTTAAGCTGGATTTCTTATGTGTCTCAATGACCCTGTCCCCAGTGGGTTAATGTAAGCATGTTGGAGCAGGGCCTAAATATGGGAGTCGGTGTAATACCTTTTACTCCTTCTGGGATTAATGGCATGCTGAAGGAAAACTTCCTAGAGGTCAGACTTTACTCCTGTACTATCCAGTGTCCTGCCAGACTTCAGAGTTGAATAGGGTTCCTGTATTTGTATGTTAATACATTATAACAGACACATACATTGTTTCAGGGGGCATTTTGCTTGGTTTATGGTATCAGGCTTTCTTTTCTTTGAGAGTATGTTGTCTTTATCTTGCAGCAGGCCTTGCTAGACTTTTGACTTAGTATTAAGCTAAGGTGAATGTTCAAGAAATCAATATTCTTTCTAATCCATCTCTTAGATGGATTAAGTGTTTCTATGACATTTTTGGGAGTTTGGTTTTGATTTGTTCCAAATGAGGGAAGGAGGAAGAAAGAGAGGGTAGCTCAGCTGCACACTTCAGGGACCAAGCTGTGCCTTTGCACGGGATCCTGGCTGATGGCATGCACAGGGTGAAGGGCTGTGTTAGAGGACTCAGGAAATAAAAGACTAACTGCCCTTTGATGTGTTAGTGTTGCCCTTTCCTATATATTCTTGGGAAACTGTTCATAATCCTTTATTATAGGTCAGTGATACAAGAGTGTGTTAATACAAGTCTGTTTTGTTTCGGAGAATGCCCTTAAGGGACTTGCTGTAAGGACACTTTAGCAGAGGAAAATGTTTGCGTGTTCCTTTTTCCCCTGGGGGGCAAAACTATATTCCCACTCTAAGCAGGTTTACCCAAAGGCATTTTATCATGGCACACCTGGCTCTATACTGGGGTTGTCATTAAAAGTATTGAGGGTCTTCTGGGTTGTGTTCTCTGTTCTTAACTTCTTGGCATGGTAATGCTGGCAGAGTGGTGCCCTGCTGCCCAAGTCTGCTATCATGGTCTCAAAGTCAGGATTGATTGTGGTGCCTGTAGCATAACCTCAGGTAGAGGCCTGAGGCTCAATGGTTGCTGAGTACCAGCTGTCAGCTGGAATTACAAAGCAGGGTATTACTGAAAGTTGTCATCAAAGTTAACTCCCCAAACCCCTTGGCCCTCTTTCTCTTATAGACTTTCAGAAGGCTTTAGAAAACTCGTTTTGATGAACTTTCCAGCATCTTGAGAAAACATTTCTGTAGTTCTTTAAATGATTTTGAACTGTGAAAGTGGAGTTACTGGCAAAGCCTTGTGTGGTTTTGGTGTTGTGTGCTGCAGGTGTCTGTTGATCTTGCTAAGAGTAGTGCAGGATTTCTCTGGAAGGTTCTCACGCCTTCTCTTTTGCATTCAGCCAAACTGGCCCTGCTTTTGGGGACAGTAGATAAGAGAAGTTTTTTCCTTGTTTTGAAAAGATATTGATGTTTATTGCGTTATCGGAAATGGATTATTTGTTTCTATTTTAGTTGCTGTTCTTTAGAGTGACATTAAAATGTTTTCTCAGATTAAGTTAAATATATTTGTTAAGAGAATGGGATTGTTTTTCTTATGAAGTTGTTTATCTTGAGAAGTCAAATCCTTTTGTTTAATGTACGCATCTGGTTACAGAGCTGGTGGACATCATTTCCATTCGACCATTTTAGTGGACCAAACCCAGCTTTGGTTAGGTTATATTTTTATTTGCTTCAGAAAGGAGCCAAGTTGGCAGGACACGAGTCACACTGGAGTTCACATCAGGACAAGGAGTAGATGCTCGTTCTGTAGGTCAGACTTCCTGCTTTGTTGGTTGTCTTCTTGGATCTCTTCCCCTTATTAAATATAGACTGGGTTTGTGATTAGGGTTTATCCCCTCATTACAGCTTTCTGGTGATGGGTACGATGAATAGGTTTGTTTGGTGTGTCCAATCAATTAGTATATTCCCCAAAAGAAAATAAGAGCAACGTTTACAGCAGGGCTTTGAAGGGTGGCATTTCCTGCTGCCATTCAGGCTGTGTACCAGGAGGAGTGTCCCATGAAGTGAGCTCTTTGTTCTTGAAACTCCAGGCGGATTCTACCGTGTGATACTTGATAAGCTATTTCAAGGGATAGAAATACACAGCAAGTCTATGCTAGAAAATGTAATTTGTGCAGCAGCCCCTTTTTTTTTTGCTCCTTGCAATATCATTTCTAATAATTTGTGCACCAAATTTGAGAAGTTTTAACAGATGATAGATGGGATTTTGGCATAAAGTTTCACAGCACTTAAGGCAAACAGCTGATTCTGTTTTGTGTTAGTTTTAAGAGTCTCTACTCCCAGTTTCTGTTTCTATCACACCACTGTTGCCATCATTTTGCTCTGGTGATCCAGTACCTTAAATGACTAGGACTCTGGTGCAGTAGTTAACACCCCAGGTTTCTTTTGTACGGATGCCCATGAATAAACTTAATTGCAATGTGATGAAATAGTTGTATTAAACTTTTACTTTGTCAGTAGGATGCCTTTGTACCACGTAGTTAAGGTGGAGATGCCGTCAGTACCTGGTGGAGGACAGAAAGTGGCATGGGAATCTGTGCATTTTCCTATGAGCATCCAGTGATACTTTGCTGGTGGCTTGTTCTTAGCAGTCCTTACTGAGTGCAAAAGGAAAACATTGAGTCATGGAATCCTTTTCCTTCAGACAGGGATTCAGCAGTTACTGTGTTCCAGGTGCCTCTGGACTCAGGCAAATAAAGGCTGTAATTCTAAATTTTGGTTTCTTGAACTAGTGTGTCACTTACAGAAACACTTCTTTATATTGCTTGGAAGCATTTGATTTGAAAAGTGCACAGTCGCTTTATGCAGTGAGAAAGGCCACAAAAGCTTTGCTGTTTTCCTGGGATTTTTTTTTCTTTTCCTGCTGGAAGGCATCAGAGGTTTTGGTAGGCAGCATGAGTTGTGTCTGTCCAAGAGCACAGGGACGTGCCTCCCACTCTGCATGTAGACATTAGGCAAGAAGAGTGGCTGCACATAAATCAGCGGCTAAATTGAAGGAACAAGAAGGGCTTAAGGCAGCAAAGGCCCAGACACCTGCGGCAACAGATCATGGGTCATGCTGCTGCAGGGATGGCCCCAGGGAGTCCTGGGGAGGTGGAGGAGAGGAGCTAGCATCAGCCTCTGAGCAGGAGCAGATGCCTTAGCAGGATGGCTCCTCAAAGGGGGCTCCTTGTTGGATACAATGTCTGATAGCTATTGCTTTAAAATGCATGAATTAAGCTTTTTTTGGCTTTGCAGTTCCTTTCAAATTTGTAGAATAATCTTCTGTTGCTGTCCTCTAACCAGCTGGAGTCTTCGTAGCTGTAGGTTTTGAGTGTGTATTTGCTGGTTGGGTCTTTGGTATTATAGAATCATAGAATATCCTACGTGGGAAGAGGCCCACAAGAATCACTGAAGTCCAACTCCTGGCCCTGCACAGGACACGCCAAGAATGTGCCTGACAGCATTGTCCAAATGCTTCTTGAGCTCTGTCAGGCTTGGTGCTGTGACCACTTCCCTGGGGAGCCTGTTCCAGTGCCCAACCGCTCTCTGGGTGAAGAACATTTTCCTGATACCCAACCTAAACCTTCCCTGACACAACTTCATGTCATTCCCTCTGGTCCTGTCACTGGGCACCAGAGAGAAGAGATCAGTGTCTGCCCCTCTGCTTCCTCTCAGAAAGAAGTTGCAGAGAGTGATGAGGTCTCCTTTTACTCTGCTCTTCTCCAGGCTGAACAGACCAATTTACCTCAGCCACTCCTTGTATGGCTTCCTCCCCAGATTCTTCACCATCTCTGTGGCCCTCCTTTGCATGCTCCCTAATGGCTTATACCTTTCTTGTATCGTGGCACCCAAAACTGCCCCAGCACTCGAGGTGAGGCCACCCCAGTGCACAGCAGAGCAGGACAATCCCCTCCCTTGCCCGGCTGTTGATGCTGTGCCTGATGCGCCCCAGGACAGGGTTGTCCCTCCTGGCTGCCAGGGCACTGCTGACTCAGATTCACCTTGCCATTGACTCTGAGGTCCCATTCCACAGTGCTGCTCTCCAGCCTCTTGCTCCCAAGCCTGCACATGCATCTAGGGCTCCCCCATCCCAGGTGCAGAATCCAGCTCTTTCCCTTGTTGAACTTCATATGGTTGGTGATTGCACAGCCCTCTGATTTGTCTAGGTCTCTCTACAGGGCCTCTCTTCCTTTGAGGGAGTCCTTCCATTATAAAATCTTGCCAAAATTTTGTAAAGTCATGCAATTTATTGTGGTCTTTTTAAGTATCTTTTTTTTTAGTGGTATTGAGCAATGATGTGCTTCTGGATAGTTTGGTGTAGGCATATTGGAGAAATCTGTTATTTTCTCAAGAAAGCTCCAGTAAAATATATTTCAAAAACTAGGACTTTGGCATTTGTTAGTAGTGCTTTGTGGGTGGCAAAAATTATTTTAGTAAAATTTTCCCTTTGTGGTTTTATTGACACTGAAGTTCCTACTTTTTGTTACCGTGTGATCATCTTTTCCTCTCATTTTGTTCCAGACACTCTACCAGAGGAACTAATAGTCAGCAAGTGGCTCTTTCTCTCCAGAAGTTTAGTCGTGGTAC